>JABSTR010001741.1:0-23879 GCA_013339765.2 Haemaphysalis longicornis | reverse complement strand
CACCATGCGCTGTGTTGGCTCGCCAACTTGAAGGACACCTCTGGCCGCCTTGGGCGGTGGAGCTTGCGCCTTCAAGAATTCGACGTAATCGTCTACAAATCCGGCAGGAAACACTCCGACGCCGACTGCCTGTCCCGCGCCCCCCCTCGACCCACCACCACTAGACTCCGATGAAGACAGCGCGTTCTTCGGAGTCGTGACGGAGAGCGACTTAGCCGCCCAGCAGCGTGCCGACCCGACTTCGCGTCATGATCGACTACCTCGAAGGACGAAATGTCGCCGTGCCTAGGGCGTTCAAGCGGAACTTGCCAGCATTCAGCCTCGAAAACCCGGTCCTCGTGAAGAAGAATTTCAGCCCCGGAACGAGAACGCATTACCTACTTGTCATCCCTGCACTACGTCGGAGTTGCCGTGACTGCCAGTGACGAAAAACGTCACGCCGACCCGCCGCCCCCTCCTTCTGCTGCACCGACCGCCGTTCCCTCGAGGCCCTTTCAACTTTGGAATGGACCTTTTAGGCCCGTTCCCTACGTCACAATCACAGAACAAGTGAATTGTCGTGGTGACAGACTACGCGCTTCGCAGAGAGCGCCGCTCTTCCGAGGGGCACTGCATAGGAAGTCTCTTCATAAGCCAAGTTGTGCTGCGAGATGGAGACCCGGAAGTCCTAATCACGGACCGCGGAACGGCCTTTACTGCGGAGCTGATACGCTACAGCAACACGGATCATAGAAGAACGACGGCGTACCACCCTCAAACGAACGGACTAACAGAACGTCTGAACAAGACAATCGCAGATATGCTGCCAATGTACGTTGATTTTGAACATAAGACTTGGGACGAAGTGCTCCCGTATGTCACGTTTGCGTACAACACGGCTATCCAGGAGACGACGCAGCGGACGCCGTTCGAGCTTGTTTACGGAAGACGGCCTACTACGATGCTCGACGCCATGCTTCCGCACGTAGAAGACGACGACCTCGACACCGACGTCCAAGGATACCTTCAGCGTGCGGAGGAGGCCCGCCAGCTGGCTCAAGTTCGTACAACGCGCCAGCAGCTCGTGGATGCCGGGCGCTACAAGCTCCGACTCCGAGACGCCGAGTACCACCCAGGGGACCGTGTTTGGGTTTGGACTCCCATCCGACGACGCGGACTCAGTGAGAAGCTTCTGCGACGATATTTCGGACCCTACCAAATTCTTCGACGTGTCGGCCAACTTACCTACGAGGTGATCCCCGATGGTGATTCCGGAACATCACGACGACGCAAGCGGCCCGAAGTCGCCCACGTGGTTCTTTTGAAACCTTACTATGCAAGATGACGGACTTTTGTTGTTGTTGTTGTTTGTTCGGACTGTCTTTTATTTTAGCATCGGGTCGATGCACTCTTAGAGGGGGGTAATGCCGCGAACCATGTATGGGCTTGCTTATTTATTGTTTGTTTTTACTGCCGGGCCACGCCCGGCTGTGTTATCTCCGTTCCAAGCAAAGCGCGTCTTCCATTCTTTATTTTTATGCCGCACGGGCTATCACATTCAGATAAGCAAACTGTTTCGCCCTACCGTGGCTAGCCCAGAATAATCGTATGTGATCTACAGTGATCTGGATGTGAATCGACGGTTCCAGAAACACTCGCTCCGAAAGCTAAAAGCCTGCAGAGCAGACGCCTCGGCATTCAACTCTGCGACGCTCGCCGACGCAAGCCACTTTGTTGACCGCTGCTTCGCCGCCTCTGTATTCTTTTGAGTTGTTAGGGGAGCACAAGTTCGCTCCAATAAACTTGTTTCTCCTTCAAGACAACTGCGTCGTCCTTGGCTTCGTGACAATATTGTCGAGTGATTCGTTTAAGTCGTATTTGACAAATTTCGGCAGTGATAACGCTTGTTTCTTCCGCACCGATCTTGGAGGCGAGGCCAATTATGCTAATACTGCAAGTGATGTCACCAAAGCTCCCTTATTTAAGCCAAAAACCTTAATCTGCTTCATCGTTCCCCCTATGCAAGCTACGGCAGCCGCGAATGATATTGAATGCGGCGGTAGATTTCTGGCGTTGATAAACTCTGTTTTGTTACGCACCGATCTTGCAGACAAGCGCATCATGCGAACACTACAAGCGATGTAGCCAGAGCTCCCGTATTTAACTCACAAAAAGATATCCCACACCCCCGATCTCCCCGATGAAAGCCAAGCTAGCCACGAAGGAATGCGCACTTTCGAACAGAAATAGCTTGTAATTTGCCTCAAGGCACCCGATTACCGCAGGTTAGAAAGAAATTGATTGTTTTCTGCGAAAGTAATGACCCCATACCAGAAAATTGACACGGAATCCGGAGGATGTCGCCTGCTTTCGGATGCTTTCTGGCGCTGCGTCGACGCTGATATCTGGCGATCATAGACATCGGCGTAGCTCCCGCGTCAGCTTACGTCGCCGTGCATTTTGCCGACGCCGTCAACGCGGGGCAATGTCGATGCGCTAAAGCTCGGAAAATATGCTGCAAGTGGTTGCGGCCTCAGAGCAAATCGTAAAATTACCGCGCCCGCAACCCCACGCCAGCTGTATTTCCAGCGTAGACCCTGAAATTGCTTTAAATGCCGTAATCTAGATTGCCGGTACAATTACTGTTTTCTTTTAAAAAAACACGCTCAAGTTCTTCTTGTTTATGATTGGCAACTATATAAGATCTGTATTTACCGATAACTTGGGCATCTGTTTCGCAACGCGTTTTTATCAAGGTGAGTGTCTTTCGGGCACTAGTTTTTCCCTCGGACGAACAAGAGACAGGAAAGTCGCTGCGCGGTGCGTCCGACCGTCTGACAGTTGTATTAACTGCACTCCGTATCGATGCGCGTGATACTGACCAGTGACGGCCTTCAATTTTCACGGGTGTGCATTCCAAGTAGGGAGGTTCAATTTTCGTTATTTCCAGCAGGCGGCGGCGGCGGCGGTGATTTGACTACCATGGATTTACTCCGCCTCCTCGCCGTGCTCTACCGGACGAAGAAATACTGCCAACTTCTCCTCTCCCCCTCGCTGGTAGTTGCCGTGCGCCGCTGTCCCTCTCCCCGGCATCCTCTCTCCGACCTGGCTCGGCAGGTAAGTCAGACCTGTGGGTGCTCGCGCGCGCACTTGAAAACCTTGTTTTCTTGTCATATGTATGTACGTAGCAGAGTGTCTCTCGAACTTCGGTCGGCGTAAGCGGTTAGTCCTAACGTTTTGAGTGACTCGCTTTGTGCGTTGCGCAGATTTGTCGGTAGACCTTTGTACCTGGCTGCTGCGTGTGTAAACGGAATCAATTATCGCGCAATTTCTAGCAATGTGTTTGGTGAAGTGTTTGTGTCCTGTCCTATTTTGGTAGCCGAATGTTTTGATATGAAATGAAATAAGGGAAGCTGGAGAGTGCGAATATAAGTGCGTGTGCGAATATAAGTGCGTGTATCCTTTACACGTTCATCGTGTACTTTTAGCGTGATATTATGCACTCTTTGTTTTTGTTTCGTTTCTGCAGATGCCTTTTTTTTTCATAATAATTGTTTTCGGTTTAAAAACGTGCACAATAAATTGAATGATTGCCGTGCGTGTAGCATTAGAATAAAATATTAAATCGAGTGATTTCCGAGCGTACAGCATTAGATTAAAATGCCATATGGATGTTTTTTCACGTTTCGATTAATTGTTCAATCTTTTCGAACGCTCAGTTTGGTCGTGAAATGTTGTAATGAACAACGTGTATGCAACCCGAATTTATTTGTAACGTCAGAACTACACGCATGTCGCAACTGGTACAGTAGTATGAGCAGCGCTGGTTGCGCTTCGTACTCTTACTGCAGCATCCAAACGTAAATTAACCATTGAGAACCTAGTAAAAGTATTCAAAAATGGCTGTTAAATTTCTGTCACTTATGGAATTTCCAGCTTAATGAATTTATTGTGTAACACACCTTGGTGATCAGAATAACACAGCATTTAGGATTTCGCAGGTTTAAGGCAGAGTATGATTCTGGTGTCTGGCCTGTCGTTTGCGAATAACTTACATGTTGCAGGCTGATGACTGGTGCAACTTAGAATATATTTGAGTGTGATTGTGCAGCAAAAAGTTCTTGCACTACTTTGATGCTTCCTGCTGTACAACGTATACTTCAAACTAAAAATGTAGGCCTAACAGGACAACAGGACGAGTTTTTCAGTGATGTCCTTTTTGAAGGTTTAGTTATGCATATCTACCAACTAGCCCACCTCGCCGTTCGGCTGCAGGAAGCATACGTCCATGGCAGTGACGCTGTCCGGGTTTGTGCATGTTTCCTTTTGCCACATTTTGTGGACACGGCTCCACCCGTGTATATATTGTCACTTCAATCAACCAAGCGGTTAGGATAGACACAAAAAATTATTTTGCAAGTTGAGATGGGACCTGTAGCTGGTCTAAAATGTCCTCGAGTCCCGATTAACGAAATATAGTTCTTATAAATAGTGGTACCTCACATTAGCATTAACTGTTTTAAGGTTGCCTTAGTAGGGACAATGCTGACGTTAAAATATATCCACTCCGCTCCCTTCCTGTCCCTTAATGTTACACCCATCATCTAGCGTTCTATGGCCTGTTAAGTCTTCCTTAATTTATTTTAATGTAGACCCTTTTAGTGAGCCTGGAAGTTTCTGTCCCATAGGTGAGTACCGGTAAGATGCAGCTGTCATACACTGTCTTCTTCAGGGACAATGGTAGGTGGCCATTCTGTATTATACCAGTCTTAAAAAAGCTGTATTAACAACACAGTTTTTCCTGTACCCATGTCTACATTGAAGAACTGGCTTGCAAGGGAGGTGCTACTCCAACAGTCTGCACAAGGCGCCTGTTCAAGCTACTGTTCACGGTCAACTTGGCGCAGGAGTTCTCCTGGTTTGGGAAAAAGAGAAGCACGCTTTTTTCCATCTTCGAGTGGCATCCTGCGTTGTGTGTAACTAGATATCTTTGTGTTGTTACAGACATAAAATTCTTTCACCAGACAATGTATAGGGCCCAGATTTTTATTGTCAGTCACATCCTGCGCAAATATCAGCTTTGTCGACAACCTGCGGCTTCTTAGTTTTTATTGCTAGAAGCGGTATTAAATTTCCTTCAGCCTTTGGACCATGAAATTTTACTCACTTTCCAATGAATCCGGTCTGCAACTATTTTGGCAGTTTCTGGCACCACAATGAAAACGCAAACTGTTGAAGAATGCCTACCATAACTGATGATGGAGGCATGCACCATTGAACCGCCATGGAATCATTTCCGTGCTTCCACGCGTTTTTATTTTGTGTTATTGTTCTTTGAGCGTATCACTTGGTGTGAATCACGTAGTCGTGTAAATCTGTCTTGTTCTATCTAACATTCAATCATTTCCGTGTTCCCCGTTTTTTCGTTTGTTCCCAAATCATATCCCTTTTTGTGAAATATTGAAATACTGTAACTTTGTATTGTTTTCCTCACCAGAATTCAGTAAGTTGTTTCTAAAGTGTTTTTGTGGTTTTATTGTTGTCCTGCCATTTCACTAAGTGTGAATTATTTCATCACGTAAATTTTTACTGCTCTTGTAACCCCGTACAGTCATTTCTATATACACACCTTTTCTATAGTTCATAACCATTTCCCTAGATGTTGATTTGTTTAAAGTAGCTTAAATTTGTGTGGCACTCACAACCACCACTCAACACCGCTTCTGTGTTTCCAAGATCCTTGTGTTTTATTGTTCCCCAAACTTTTCACTAGATGTGAACTATTTAGTTTCGTAAATTTGCTTTGTTTTTGTAACCACCATTCAATCATTTCTTTGTTTTCACACTTTTCTTGCGTTGTTTTTCACCAAGTTCACTTAATCTGGGGTATTTCAAGTTGGTTTCACTTAATGTGGGGTATTTCAAGTTTCAGTGTGGGCCCTGACTTGGCGGCCAAATTTGCACCAGTAACACGCACAATTCCATTCTTACGCCAATAAGCAACACTTTTGTTATGGAAGACATTGAATTGAATGCAATAGTAGCGATAGTTAACAGTCTTCCCAAAAACAAAGTCGCAGGCCCTGACGGTATCACCGCCCGCCTCATCCAAGAGAACATTGACATACTTGGCCCCATACTATGTAATCTATTCAACTACTCTCTCCTTGATGGTAATCATGGTATATATCCAACACGTCTGAAATAAGCAAAAAGTTACCCCTGTATTTAAGAAGGGTGACCGATCTGAGCCATCCAGTTATAGACCAATTTTAGTTGTAAGTGTTATCAATATTATTTTCGAAAAAATAATTGCAAAACGCGTCCACAAGTTTCTTGAAAAGTACTGCGTCATCTGTCCGCCACAGCATGGATTCCGCCCGCGATACTCAACATCAGCAGCTGTGCTGTCACTTACGCAAGTGCTTAATACCACCTTGCATAATAGTAAATTTGCCACTGTAGTATTCTTGGATTTTCAAAAACCTTTTGATACAGTATACCACAATATTATGCTGGATAATCTTAACAATTATGGCTTCCGAGACAAAACCTTTCTTCTATTTTCCAGTTTTCTTACCGACCATCAGCAAAACGTGTCCATTAACAATATAACGCCTTCACTACGAGACATAATAACAGGTGTTCCACAAGGGTCCGTGCTTGGGCCCTTACTGTTTACCCTCTATATAAACGACTTGTCTCAAATAATTTCTTCTGAAATGCTCATGTATGCCGATGACACTGCTGTCATATTCACAGCCGATAATGAGGATGAACTTCAGGATAAACTGACCATAGAGCTAGCTAAAATATCAAACTGGTTTTTGACAAACAAACTGACAATCAACACAAAGAAGAATAAATACATGATGTTTCACTCTCCGAGAAAACTTGTAAATTACAGTCTAATTAAACCGATTATAACGATACTGCACTTCACCAAACCAGTTCTCTCAAATATCTAGGTATTGTCTTTGACAAGAAATTAAATTGGAAGAACCGAATTACGCATGTTTGTTCTAAGATAGCCTCAGGATGCTACACCCCTATTACGCGTGTTTGTTCTAAGATAGCCTCAGGATGCTACACCCCTTTACAAGCTCGTGATTGTTTTGACTTGAACATCTTACTTATACTTTACCATGTTTTTATCAGCAGTCACATGACATATTCTTTAGAGTCCTGGGGCTGTACGTTCACTACATATCTTAACCCTATAAGACGATTGCAAAAACGTGTTATTTGAATTATAAATTTCGTCAAATACAATGAACACAGAAAGCCTTTGTTTACTCAGCTTCGACTATTAACTTTTGATCACATGCATAAAGATAAAACGGCTCGTATCACATACAGCATAGTAAGACACAATAATCTATTTCCTGTCTCCTTATTTACCAGCCCATTACGGCATACAAGAAATTTCAGCATTAATAATTTCAATCTTTCCCTTACTCATATAGCTTATGGTGAGCGACTTATACAGTACGCTGGTGCGAAAGTGTGGAATAAAATCCCTAGTGACCTAAGGAATGATCATAACTTCTGTAAAAAACTGAAAAACCATTTTCTGTGGCTATATGCCCAAGAGTGTCCCTTGCACTAGAAACGTACTTGTTTTTTTTTTCCTGTTCTTTTTGGTCGCAGCACGATCATTTGCGTACAAGTGCAAAGTTCGCGGCCTTTCTTCTTTTCTTTCAAATAGTCATCACGTGTTATGTATGACGTTGTATTGGTAGTTAGTGTATTCTAACACTATGTTTGTGCACTGATTGTTACCAATTAGACTGCTTATAACTATGCATTTCCGAATTTGGACCCAGAACTAGCCTTTGGCTATGGGTCCAAGCACTGTTTGCAAATAATATGTACCTATGTTTGAAGTAAACCAATGATTGATTGATCAAAAACAAAGAAACTTTACCAGCCAGACAGCGCAAACCGCATAACAAGTCGCACCTGCTCCAAAATGCCGAAATAGGCAAAGAAGCCACTTAAAGTGGCGGCACTAACGGCAACCATCAACCCAAGAGCCGACGTCATAGGGAGGTGCTACGACGGGGAACGCAGAATGAGGCCGATCACCGCGAGGATCTCTAAGGAAACGGGACAAATCTAGGGGAAAAGCCAGGGACAGGTCCAGGAACAAGTCCCAAAGCTGCCACCAGGCGAACTCACGTAGTCATGGTGGGAATGAGCCAGCGCTAAGCGGCCATGAACAGGAACTCAGCTCAGCCACCCACGCAGCAGACCAAGCGAAGACCGCAGGCACCGCTATCACGGGTGGCCCCTGCAAGCAAGCACCTACAAAGCTGGGCTGAGCGGCTTTCCATCCCTCCCACCTCGCACGCCCACATCAACAACTTCCTTCCCTCCCTACTACACCGACGAGTAACTCACCCCCAGAGCAGCTCTCCGCTAACAGTAACTTCGATACCACTGCACAGGCGCGAAAAATGGCCGATGGCCTAGGTCGAACACTTGCGCAAGAGATGAGGATATCGGTCGACGAAATGGCACGCTCGCTCAGAGAGGAATTGCATCAACCTGAAGGCTAGCTACAAGAAGATTGGCAACGGCTCAAAAACAAAAGGCAGCATGACAGGCAGCCACTCAAAGAGCTGCAACATTAAAGGCAAGAGTTTCACGATGAACTCATACTCTACAATATATGTCTGAGGAACTTATCACAGAACTTGGACAGCAGATACAAGACGACAGGCAAGCAATCGCGTACTCCAGCACCCCCCGCGGCAGTAGGACTAGCAGGCAGGACACACGCGATGATACCCGAGCACACCCATACACACGCGCTCTAACTCAAAGCAGCACGAAATAAACCCCGGGTGCACATAAAAGGAAAGTACAGAAGATCTATTCGACTCTGGCAGGGAAACTGCCGCAGTTTCCTTGCCAGACAAAAACGTGAAACCCTCACGCAATTTATACATGCACGAGCACACATGCCAGATATTACTGGCGTTGCAAGAAAGATCGATCGATTGTAGGGTTTACCGCGCCGACTCAACGCAGGCAATGAGGCGCGCCGTAGTGGAGGGCTCCCGATTAATTTTGACCACCTGGGGATCTTTAACGTGCGCCTAAATCTCGTACACACGGGCGTTTTTGATTTTCGCCTCCATCAGGATAGCGGCCGCCGGGCCCGGTAATAGCACCCGCGACCTCGTGCTCAGCAGCGCAACGCAATGCCTTAACCACTGAGCCACCGCGCAGGGTTACAAGAAAGGTAGTGTGTATTATCCCGGCAACCGTGAGAATTACCGTCAGAAATTTCTCACGGCAATGGTCTCTTATTAACTAAGCACGCTACACGGAGGTTCTATGGAATAAATATTCCCTAAAAGGCCGTGCTGGCAGCTGCCCTATAGAGCTCTGCTAGAGTACTTCGTTTTAAATGAGAAAGCTGAGGTTCTAGTCCGACATAGCAATGTTTTTTTAACTTTCAGAATTTTTTCGACATGGGGTTTTTGTTAGAACTTTTTTACTCTGGTTTTTACTATATCAAGAGATCGACGCTCAGGACTTCTAGAATGGGTAGAATTACGTTAATTATAGGTTCTCTTCTGTGTTGTTGGGCTGGGTTAGATTAGGTTTGTTGCAGTTGGGCTGGATATGGGTAGGTTATGGCGCGTTGGATTAGGCTACGCTAGGTTCGGCGGTGTTATTTAATGTTGGGCTACGTTGGGACGAAATACTATTGAGCAAAGTTTAGGCCAGCCAGCTTTTATTGCAATTGCCGTGAGAACTTCCCGGAGGTAATTCTCACGGCTTCAGTGAAATTAGGCCCAACCTCCAAGAAACATACGTAGAACGAAAATTACGAGATGCACCACTCTCATGTGCTCAAACTCACAAAACCCGTCAATCAAAACTGCAACAATGCTATCAAAGAAATTGAAGGCAATAGACCACATGTTCACCACGGAACGTATACTACACGTACTAACTGGAATCGCACCTTCGAACTCAAATGGCCGGCGGATAGTATTAAATCCAGCTTCTTTGTCATCAACTCCCGAAGCGCCCCTAAAAAACCGACAGACTATTTTGACAAGACACTGAGCATACACATTAAAGAAAGCGAAGCAGCGCTGATGTATTTCGGTAGATTTTTAATGATTGAGAACTCAAATGGCCGGCGGATAGCACTAACGATTGCAAAGCAAGGCTTGACCATCTTAATAACGAATCCAGCACAGTGTCCGTTGGGGTACGTGCCCGGGACACGCACTTTTATAAAATATCCAAGATACCAGGGATGGCGCGACCTAGGCGAGACACTAGGCAGTGACCATAATTTATAGAATCTTAACCCGAACAAAAATCAAAGGAAAAACCAACTAGGAGAAGTTGAGGGAACTGCGCGAACTAAAAAGTGATAACAAGTCAGGCCAAAGTAAAACAAATAGATTATTGCTTCAGGAATGGCTTTGACTACTTCAAAGAGACCTAACAAAAAAATCAACCCTTCCGTCTAACGACGACGAAAAAGCTTTCTCGTGTGATTCTTTGGTTGGCCAAAGGCTGCAAGTTTACTCGTGATGAATTCTTTGGTTGGCAGGTGCATGTTCTACTTTTCCAGCACTTTTCCAAATACCCCAAGAACTTTCAGGTGTATACTCGCGCAGGTCTTCGTTAGTGTTTGGGGTTGCGGCGCGAATCACTGCTGGCTTCTTGGCGTTCGCTTTGACTATGTCGAAATGAAGCAGTAGCTCCCGAGCGGTAGGTCATGGATGCCTTCAGCTCCGCCCATTTGGACACCTCAGTTGGACATCTGGCGCCATGTCTTCGGATTAGTACCCAATTATACAATGGTAACAACGTTAACGGCCACTTCACCTTTAAAATGAATCATAGGAAGCACCCTAAATCACCTGAAAAATGAAAAGGACTAGATATTTTAGCTGTAAAGAGGCAAAACTTGGGAACTTGGGAAAATACTACACGTGAAAAACTAAACATGCGTCCCTTCGCATGCGTCCCTTCGCTAATCTTTTCAGTGTGGATTCACTCGGTCGCTTAATCGGGAGGGTGCTGTATTTTTGAATTTCAGTGTCATATCCAGCGACAATGGCAGGGTAGTTAATTGTGATTTTTCCTTTCCAGGTGCTAAATTTAGAGTAATATGCCTTTACGCTCCCAGTCTTGTGAACGACAGGAATCAGTTTTTGAAAGTACCTAACTATCTAAAGTGTGATGGGAATATTTTAATTGCGTGTGCGCACGGGAAGATCACGTAGGATCGGGGACTTGGAACGAGAATAGTGTAGAGAGACTTACTCGACTTACTGTAAAGAGACTTACTGTCCCAGTTCTCCGATAATACGAGTATGATGTGCTACACGTACTTTCAGGGAAGTAGTCATGCTCGACTAGATCGGAGATACGTCTCTTTAAAGCTTTTGTCGGCGTGCAACAACTGCGCCGTCGCGAGGTATCATTTAGTGATCATTGTCTTGCCTCCTGTTTTCTAGGGGAGAAGAAAAGGGGTCCAAAAAATGTCATTGTGAGTTGTGTAAAATTAATGCTGGGCTACTAAAGGACATTTTGACTAAAGCAGTGGAGGAGGCATTTGTTAAGCACAGAGACGAAATCGAAATTGGGTGGGGCGCAGTGGGAGCTTTTCAAGCAAGACATTGAAATGAAGGCCATTGAAAGAGTGGTATTCATTAAAGAGCCGAAAGGGAGGAAAAGGACGGCGTACGACGCAATCTCCGTCGTATGTTGAAGCTACAGGTCGAGATGCTTGGTCTGTTCGGCGACGCTGTCGCAACCATCCAAAGCTGAGGCGATTTATCAAGAAGGATACAAGGGGGGGGGGGGGGCCACAATACTAACGCGGGAAGAAAGGATGCTGGCAGGGGAGGCGCCCACAAAGCGCGCCTTAGGCGGTGAGAGGTGTTATATGAAGGCCAACAAAACTGAACAATGAACCTGTCAGGCCGTTGCTACGCTCGAAGACGAACAGACAAAATGAGAGTTCGTGAACTTTTACAAAGCACCGTTCAGCCGCTGCATGTCCCAAAGCAGATGTTTTTGAGCGAGATTTTCTTTCATTGTTGCCCATATTAGGTGACGAGACTAGGCAAATACTTGAAGAACTCATTCGTCTGAAAAATGTGGAAACAGCAATTGATGAATTAAAACGAGTGAAAGCGCCTGGTCCTCATGGTCTGGATTGGGACTTGTATAGGATGTACAAAAATATGGTTGCCCCTTTTTTGTTTCTCGTACTCGAGGAGCTTTCAAAATGGTGCATTTCCAAAAACTTTCACCCGCACGCATACCATTCTTATTCCAAAATCTGAGGATCCTTCGAAACGGCAGTCTGTAACAGCATATCGACCCATTACGTTGGCCAACACAAACTACGAGATATTTATGAAGAGTATTACCAAAACTCTTCAAGGTGTGATCAGTATGATCGTCGAGCCACATCGGAAATGTGGCAATAAACGTCACAGTATTGTAACAAACATTCCCGTAGCGCGAAGTGTCTTGCAGTGCTGTGACATGTTTTTTCGTAAAGTAGCCATGCTACAAGTAGATTTTGAGAAAGCATTTGATGGCGTCTGTCATGGGATCTTTTTTAAAGCAAAGCTTTCTACCTCTACCCCCCAAGGGTTCTTTCGCGACCGTTGGTGTCACCAGAAAACTCCCGCAAACAAATAAAAGAATTTACTACTGCACCTTCTCATTCATCCCTTTCCTTTTTAATCCCATCACGGGCAAAATAAAAGTTTCTACTACTACTACTGCACCGCCAAGAATCGAACCAGAAACTAAAAGAGTAACAAAGCAAGAGCCCGTAGTCTTACCGATTCAGATATGAGCCCACGCGGAGACGGGGAAGACAAGTGGTGCACTGACCAAGCACATCTACGGGTTTAACCCTTGCATTCTTGCTAAATGCCACGCGATAGATAGCGATAAAGGAAGCTGACACCAACCTATGGCATCTCACTTCTAGTACGCCAATGGGCCTGTGGCTTCCAGTGTTCGCGTAAAAAATATCTGCTCCTTGTCGTCCACCCTCACGCCAGATAATACATCAAGGAACGCATTCACATGCTCCTTAATGGCCAGGCCATCACCACCCCAAGCCCCAGCATCAAAATTCTGGGCCTACATCTTCAGGCCAACACCAAAAGTGACATATCCTTGCAGTGCCTCAAACACAGCATCAATAAATAAAACACATGATCAGGCGAGTTGCCGCTAAGAAGCGAGGCCTCAAGGAATCCGATACCTTTCTATTAGTTCAAGCTTTCGTCCTCTCGAGAATTACGTCAACCCCCTGTCTTCTTCTCGGCAAGGAGGACATAAAGATGCTTTATATAATGATTAGAAAGGCTGTGGAGCAAGCCATTGGTCTTCCATGAGTGCGTCCACAGAGAGGCTGCTTAGCACAGGGACCACAACACGGTGGAAGAGCTGATAGAGGGTCCATCTTTCTATCCAGAAGCTCCGAACGAGCAGAACTGCGGCGGGTCGCCGCATCGTTCACCAGATTGGCTGGGCGGCTTTCATTAATTAAATGAGAAGCAGGAACTTAAAGGTGTTGACCATCGCGACAGCCTGGCTTGACCGGCGGCTCAGCAGATGCCTGCTATCAGACCAGACGTCCGCATGTCTCGACACTGTGCCTGTCACCCCCTCACTTACCAGCGGCGTCCCGCGACACGTGCGGCTTCCTGGAACACGGCCGGACTCACAAACAATCAAAACGTGGAAAAACCAAAGAATGAAAATATTACAAAAATCAAATACCGAAAGCGAGAGGGAAGTAATAAATAAGAATGTTCGCCTCGAACGTATAAAAAACACGACGAATAAAATAAAAAGGCTGGATAAAATACGCATAAAAAAATTCCGAAAACGGGCCAATCGTGTAATGAATGCCCTGCACTTTCACAAAAATGCGTGGTTGGCAGAAATACCGCGTTTAATCGTTCTAAACTCCCAAATTGAGCTAACCGGTTTAACGAAATCTGAAAAAAGAAAACAAAATTAAAGAAACTCAAGAAATTAGAAACTGCACTCGAGCAAAATAAAACAAATTTAAACAGAACCCACGTGGAGCTTTATAGAATCATTTTGCCCGAACAGGTGCCTGAGACCATTTGTTCCGGGGCCATAAATTCCGGACCATTTGTTCCTACTTTCGAGTTGGGGCCATTCCGGAACCATAAGTTCCGGAACCATAAGTTCCGGGACCATAAGTTTCGGGGCCATTTGTTCCGGGACAATTTGTTCCTACACATCGTCGCGGAATAGATGGTCCGGAACAAATGGTCCCGGAACAAATGGTCCCGGAACTAATGGCTCCAAAACTTATGGTCCCGGACCTAATGGTCCCGGAACAAATGGTCCCAACTTCAAACTAGGAAGAAATGGTCCCACCACTACTGCTCCTATGCATGAGCAATTGTTTATGTTTATATGTTTGTATTTGTGCCAATATTGATTGGAAATTGTGTATGAGGGATGAGGAAGGGGGTCAATGTGTTTACACACACGGCGATTTTTTGCTTTTTGCCTCCTCGAAAAATTCCCACCGCGGCCGGGAATCGAACCCCCACCATGTTTGTATTTGTGCACAATATATTTTGCATCTGTTGATATATAATATATTTGCTAAGGCTGAATTTGCTTGAGTGAAATGCGGTATAGACGGTATTCGTTGAAAAGTTTAGCGGTCAATTTCTTCGTTTGGCAACACTGCAAACGGCCACAGACATGGCCGATGCGCCACGAACACGGCGCAGCCTGGGCCACTGCGGCCGCACGCCGAAGAAAAAAAAGACACCGGATTGCGTCATCTGCTCCGTTCCAATCCGATTCTAAACTGTGGCGCCAACAGAGATGTTATTAATCGCACTCACAGTGAAATTGACGCAATACTTTGTGTTCGGCTAAGAGTTCGTAACGTGAAACACAGTCATGTGTTTCACAGTCGCGCTTAGCTGGACCAGTGCCGCCATCCCGCGGAGCCCGACGTAACGAGTGACGGCGCACCGTCGGCGCGCCGCCGGCAGCAAATCGCGAAGGCCGCGGGCGCACTCACACCATAGAGTTTCTCACTGAGAAACTCTATGACTCACACGGTTGCATGGAGGAGAAAAGGGGTGCCTGATCTGCGGGTCGTGCGCACAACGTCGCCTAGCAACAGACGCTTGGCCACAGATATGGCGGCGCACACTTGGTTGCCTGCATGCATTCCACGCAATTGAATACCGAGGATACAGCTTTTTATCGCATATGTACGTCCACGCGCGCTTCCTTTGCACGCCTTTTTTGTTATTCCGAATACCAGGTAAACCAGCGGCAGACACATCAATCAAAATCAGCGTGTACTGGGCAGCCCTCGGCCGGCGTTTGAAGCGAATAACGGGCAGCCACAATTTTGTTATTTAGTGGCTCTAAGTGCACTCGCTTCAGTAACAAATTTCTTTGATTGAGGTGGCCCTCATTGGCCTCTAGAAAAAATTGGCCATGGTGCTGACTGTCGCGACAGCCTGGCTTGACCAGTGGCTCAGCCGATGCTTGCGATCAGACGTCCGCATGTCTGGAGACTGTCTGTCACCAATCTCGCTTACTGGCGGCGTCCCGCTACAGGTGCGGCTTCCTGGAACAAGGCCGGACTCAGAAACTTCTTAAACGGGAAGGGAGCGTTAAGTCTGGCCGTGCCTGGAAATAGTTGCGGTGACTGAGAAAACTTATGAGGGGGAGGGAGGGTGCAGAGAACTCACTTCGCACGCACCCGTAAAGTGCTTGCTTCTTTCTGAGGCATGCCTCTACCTATTCTGTAAATCATGGATGAAGCCGCATGTTTCCCACGTGGCTTCTTTTTTCCTCCGTGTTTGCACGTAGCACATTCATTGGTTATATAAAAGAGTTGAGAGTTGGGCGAGTTGGTAATGATGCATCTCAAAAACAAACTGCGCGCAAATTAACGAGCAGAAGAACACATTAAGACGGCACAAGCGCAGACTCGCAACTAGTTTATTATTGCACAATTCAAAGCTTTAAATGCCCAAGCGCCCAATCGCCACGCCCCCAATGCGTCATAGTTCTCGGCGCACTCAGCCGAAAATACAAAAAAAAAACGTAACAACAAAACCACAAAACGAACTTTGAGGCGCACGAAAGGCGAAAAATTCGCCTTTCGTGCGCCTCAAAGTTTGTTTTAAAAGGTATGGCACCTAGGGCGTAACTCGGAGGGTCGATCGCTAAGACGGCCATGTATAACCAACCCTGTAATCAACTTTCTGTAACCAACTCTTGTAAATAACTGTAAAACAGTTGTTTGTCATCATCTCTTCGTCCCGTCATCGTCTTCTCATCTCTTCTGCTTCACCGCCAACACCGCCGAATTCTTCAAGCGAAGGGTTCCTTCGCCGCCGTCAACGAACCATAAACCCTGACGGGGTTTTTAACTGGAGTACGTCGCCCGCGTCCGCACAGCTGCGTTTCTCCTCCGGTCGCCTCCTCTCCTCTCTCCGATAGCGAACACTCTCTCCCAACATCTGCGGTCGCGCTGCGCGCGGCTGCGCACTGTGCGCATGTGCACTACTCTCTCTCTCTCCGCGGTCTCCTCTCCTTCGGGCGCGCTGCGCATAGAAGCGGAGTGCCGCGCTCCGGCCGGTCTCTCAGTCGACGGTCGTCCGCGCTTGCGCTTGCTCCCTTGCCGTACCCGACGATTGCTTGATGCGACGCCAATGGAACCCCCTTCAGCGTCGCATCACACCAGGGTTCCCGCGAAGGGAGGTGGGCGTAATTTTTTTCTTCAGTGGATGTAGTATTTCTTTTTGCAAAAACCAAGCATCCATTAGTTTTTTTATGTATCATTTATGTAGTGATTTTCTGCCTTATATTTGCGTAATTTCTTGTTCTTTTTCAATATTGTTGACAAGTTTGAACATTGCTACCGGACTTAGACGTTTAGATTTGGCTGTATTGCGCAGCTGCTGCCTCACTTTGGCTGGGTGGCTGAATCGAGTCACAGACAGACAGGCAGACCAAGATGTCTGCGTTTAAGTAGCCTAAGAAAGACTATCGTCTTTAAAATTCAATCACTGCTGCATATATGACTGGCTAGAACATGGTGCTGCTGTGCTTACAAAGGAGGCAAAGAGCAGACAACACGGATTCATTACGTTTTTATTTGCCTCTTAGCAAAGTCGGCGTTAGAAGATCAACAGAGGCTTGAGCTGTCGTCAAAAGGTAAAGGAACTGTTACGAATGGCGCACCGCACAGTCAGTTGGGATAAAAAGGGTTGGGGAGAGGGGAGAAGAGGGAAGCAATGCTGGTGCAGTGGAAGCAGCAACACCACTGTCTTAATTAAAATATGAAGATTTAAATATATATGCAGTTAAATGTGATTAATATACCATCCGTAATATGTAACAATTCTATTGCGTAATGCAAACTGCTCCACCATTTGATAAATTATAAATAAAACGTAGGTTTGCTCCAGAAGGCGCCCAGGTCTACGGTCACCGCAGTTTTCTGAAAAGAGAAGGAGAATACGTACATTGCAGTGGTATGATCTCAAATAGGATACAATGAAAGCTACTACGACACAGGCAGAACTAAAATGCAGCAAAGTTCCTTTGTTACTTGCAGCTGTTTGCTATATGCGTCGCATGTCATGCCCAACCCTAGTTTCTTTAAGTTTGGCATGGAAAGCGCTTCACAAGACATTACCACCACTTCTGCTGCCATGACACTCCTTCCTTTGTTCCTTGTAACAGCCATTCCAAAGTCGATAAGGACACACAGGGCACAGAATTTCTGCGCACAAATCAGCCTGCGTGTACCACTGTCATTAACCCCAAGCATCACAATGTCACACCCATGCGGAGTCAAATCTAAAAAAAATAATAAACTTTGGGGGTTTCACACGCCGAAGCGATTAAAGACTGCTTTTGAGGGTCGCTGTAGTGGAGAGCTACAGATTTAGACCACCCGGGGCTCTTCAACATGTACTAAAATCTTTACACAAGAACATTTTTGTTTTTCCTCTGTATCGAAAAAAATGGTTCCCGCGCCCCGGATCGAACCCACAACTTGGGCTCAATAGCATGATTCCAATCCTTGCAATTCCAACCGAGTGTACTCATGTTTCC
This sequence comes from Haemaphysalis longicornis, assembly GCA_013339765.2. Classification (NCBI taxonomy): domain Eukaryota; kingdom Metazoa; phylum Arthropoda; class Arachnida; order Ixodida; family Ixodidae; genus Haemaphysalis; species Haemaphysalis longicornis. The sequence continues at coordinate 5,744 of JABSTR010001741.1, read as the reverse complement.
ACACTATGACGTTGACATACGCACTGTTACTATAACTGATCTGTGCATTCACAGAAGCACATTGCAACAAGGACAAGTACCCTGCCAATCAACAGCATCGCCACCGCACATTTCCCTTTTCCCAAATCGGCCTTTGACCTTCCGCTCAAATAAAGGTCCAGATTACCCTCCCATCTTTAAATGGCAATGCGCGATAGCCGATTGGCGCCCTATACTGTAACAAACACTCCCCAGTCTTCGTTACGTTTTTGCGCAATTGAAGTACAGCATGGATTACCAACTTGCCCAAACCTACAGCCTACTATAACACTTTCTGGCTTGACTCCACATTTTTTCCTGCTTTTGTTACTTTCAAACCACCGACCTCTGCATTCACCCTCCTCAAGCTACCACAAAAAAGGCAAAGTGGTTCCAGCTTACACCCTTAGGTCTGCCTCCTTGTAGGTGGCGCTACGCGCCACCTACAAGGAGGACTTGGAGGATTTGGAGCACTTGACGAAAAATTAAATCGGCCCTTTAGAGGGACCACCAACAACATAATTTTGCGGAGTCCATGTGCTCTATCTCAACTCGACGCCAGCTTTTTATAAAGTAGAGTAACCCCAAGAAATTGCTATACAAATAAGCGGAAATCATTTTAGTTCGACACTACACTTTCTGAAATCTGAACGTTGGCGCCATGTAGTGTCTAACAGTGACACTACCGCACGTATACCTCAGTTTCTGTGATTGGCACTGCTGGTAGCTGATCGCGGAGGCCACGCGTGTACAAACCACTCCGTCGGTTGCAATTTGTGATTCAAAACTGCATGGAGGAGTACAGAAGCCTGCGTTTTATTATTGTTTTGGTTGGCGCAAGTTTTAATAGCTATGCTGTTTAAGCTGGTGAATGGGCCGGCGAACGTGCGCAGGAAAACCATCGCCGAACGATGACGTCACTGTGCGCCAGCACCATTGCTTTACCGCAGCTTTGACTGACAGCGCTCGGGCAGGACCCGTGTCGCCACCAGTCGGAGGCGCGATACAACTGGTACAAGCACGGCTTTGGAAACGAGTCACAGGGTGGCTCGCTCTCGCGTTTTGCGACTAGTGGTGCAGTTTTGACGGTGCAAAGAGAAGCATTGATGCCAAAATAGAAGAAGCCAAAAGGCTGAGAAGCGGTAACGCTAATGAACTTCTTCATTAACGTCCCACACCCCAGACCACAGAAGCCGAACGGTGGCCACCGAACGAGTTCAAATATTTTGAGCAAAGGCTCGTCCCGCTGCGCTACACGCTACGTTTAGAGCCTCACCGAAAAGCCGGTGGGCACGAGTACATTGTACATACTTCCATGATTTTGTGTTTATTACTCTTTGGGGTGGAGAGGAAGGCGGAGGGGGCTAACGACGACCCCACGTAGAAAACCTGACCGAGTTTGTAAACATAACCCCGCATAAAACTTAGCCAACCAAGAATAAGCTAGGTGGGGCTGTTTGCCCAGTCTTCGAGCCACTAGCGCGAAGCTGCCCATTTTTTTGAATACCTGCTCATGTTATGTACGGTTCAAAGTGTGTTACCAATGCGGGAAAAGGTTATGAGACGGCATGACGCGATTCAACCAGCCTTCGCAAGCTCACATCCGTTGACGCCACCCCCTCCAGGTTTCTCTTTACCAAACCGCCGCGTCCATCCAGCAACTAAGCTGCGTGTGGCACACGATATTTTCTTGTATCTTTATGCTGGTGTTTAATCGGTTGGAGAGGGCGCGCTTTCATATGGTGGGATTACGTGGAACAAAGAAGTCTGGGCCGACTACGATTTTACTTCTTATGATAGGCTTTACGCATCTCCGGTGGCGCCATCGTTTAACATTTTTTCCCTACATGATGCTACCGCATGACTTATTGTGATGGTTGCCAGCATCCGTTCTGGCAGTATACGTAAGGCTAGTAGGTAGATCTAAATATTCTGCTTTCAAACATTCTAAGGCTATATTAGCATATCCGCTTTGGTTCAAGGTGTTCGAACTGATGACCTTTTATTTCTGATAGAGAGCGCATGCTCCACAAAAATCGGTTGTCTGTCCCTTTGAGTACTACCCCATAGTCCTGCTCGTTCGAGAGCACAAAATACAAAAGCTACAAATATGTGCAGCAATGCTACCATTTCAGCGCACGAATGTCTCAGCAAAGTGAAGATCACTTCACAAAGTCTCCTAGCCAAAAAAAGTCGCCTACCATAGAAAATACTCAAAGCCTAAAAGTTCGCCAGTGGACGCATGGCAAAAGGTAAAGGCAGCAATGGATATTAAACGCAGTTTCAGCCAGTGTGAAATCTGCGGAAAAGCGGAGCTGAGTTTCACTTGTACTGGATAAAACGTGAGCGGACACTGATGATGATGATTAGTGGCTCTCCTTTGAATCGGGGCGTCGGTTGTTAGAAACCGACTTGCCTGTTTTATTCCATTTACTTGCCCTACTCCTACCTAACCTAATAGATTTGCTTTTTTCCCCCATCTCTTCCTATCCCCTATTTTAAGCTCTCATCGCTCTCACCCTCCTTTTTCTCCTCTTCGTCAGCTCTATGGTTTTGAAGTCTAGGTTTCTCCCTCTCACCCAATCCCAAAGTCTCCACCAACGACGTGAACGGCAGCGACATCGCCATGCAAATTCTGCGGTCCGGGCAAATAAATCGGCAGCTAAACGTCACCGGTGGGAGGCTCCCGCCCCCTCCCTCCCGTAGCGGACATGAGAGGAACCCGTCTCTGCGATACCACTGATCCTTGTATTGGTGTTTGGGTACCTGCTTCTACCGCTGCGTGACATACGACCTACAGCAGGCGGACGAAAAGCCTGCCTATAACACCTCTGCTTTTAAAAAGTCTGTGGCAGATCACTGCTCAGGCTATTTCTTTGAGACTGACATCTCCTCCGTACGGTCCCGCAATCTGCCTTTCCTACCATGAAGCCAGTGCCACACGCGAGGGTGCGGAAGTCTGGACTGCACCAAGATCAGTCGGCTGGGGCGCAATGAACTGAATGGGCACTGACGTGGATAGTGATGCACCCCCGGCTGGTCAGCGGTATTGCCCCTTCCCCTAATCCCGGTGTCGGCGTATTTCTGCTTGCATGACAATTATGCGGCAGCTTGCTTAGTAAAAAAGAATGCAAAGGCGGAGGCCTGTTTACTACATTGAACGGTCGCGTGTTAATAGCAATGGTATCGATAGTGCTATTAAGGACATTGTTTGAATTGGCACGTGTGCCTCTCCATTACTGGTCTGCCTTTCTTCTGTACTCGAATTGCTGTTCCACTAGTTTTGGGTTTTTCTGTTTCAGTTCAGCAGTCTACGCACTGGCAGCTGCTGGTGCCACTAATGCTTGATCAAGGGAGCCAAGCAGAGGTTCTTCTAGAAGAAGGCTGCGACAGCGGCCCGAGCGACGGTTCTTCTTGCGGAAGGTGACTGCACAGGAAACACGGAGACTGCTGCTTGCTTGAAGACATTCTCGCAGAATACAGAACAGAAAAGCACAGTTCCTTGTTCAATAAAAAATACATATGAACCAAGAACAGCACCTGCTGACTCAAGTTGTCTTAAGCACGGATAAATGCACTGCCCAAGGGCAGCTAGCCGACTTTTGACGGCTTGTGATGATACAACAGGCCAATTCTTCTTGGGCAGTTGTGTGCAAGTGTGGTTCTGTTGATACGTCAGCCAACTGTCACATGGCAGGCTAGCCAAATGTGCAAAAATGAGCACAAAAATGATTGCACCAGGACCAATTTGTGTCTACAGGCAGGTTTATTTATCTTAGCCTTTTGAGACATGACAAAGTCGTAGAAAGACTGAACAGTTTAATTTCATTTGAATTCATTTATTGTATCTTCGAGGCCCTAAGGCGATAGAAATGGGAGTGGAATGAAATACAGAACATTTACACACCAAAGGTTACCGAAAATACGAAGTTAAGAAACGAAAGATGCGGATTAGCAAAAGTATGTAGCAGTTCCAAATGCAGACGGATATATATCACCTATTAAGGCAGTCATTTCGTTCTACTCATTGGAAAGTTTAGCAATAAATGAATAAAAATATAGGTTTCTGCGACAATGTAGAACGTTCAATTTATGGAGATGATCAGTACGTGTGTGAAATTTAGTAATACATTTTGTGCAGTAGTGCGAATAGAGGTGATTTTCTACGATGTGAGCTGAGAGAAATGTTTGACGTCGCCGTTTTAATGTTAGGCTTCATGTCCAAGAATAGGAATAATAAAACGTGCACCGCGATTTTGTATATATTTTATTGCATTTGCTAGATAGTCTGTACCAGAGTTCCAGACACAACAGGCATGTTCAAGCTCAGTGTGTATAAGTTAACGTGCCATGACGGTCAAGCAAAACATGAAGCAGCTAGGGGTTCTCAAATGGGGGTCTCCGGGCGGGAAACGGTTTTTCAGGGTGTCTACGAAGCGCACTGACAAAGAAAATGCTGCTGTTTTTTTTCTCCAAGACATAGCCACGATGCACAAAAACTTGGCTCTACCGTACGATGCGCTCACTCTGACTCGACTGTCCAACATGACGCATAACGTCGACTCTCCCGCTCAACAGTAGAGCTTTGCAAAAAAGTCACACATCCGGCCTAGAGACCACTTAGCTAAATCAGAAGCTGGGAACGGAAGCCTACAGACTAAAAGTACATCGCTAGCTGTACAACACTACACTTGAACGGTGCACCATTTCCACCACATGTTTCGCCACACATACTGCCAAAATGTGTTTTAAAAACCTAGTGATACACTAGGTCGTCAATATGTAGGCCACATTTCAAGTATTTGCGCATAGGGCGACGTCACGGTGGAGGGTGTGGTGGTAACGGATGACGCATGGTTTTTTCTTTTGCCTCCGATTAGAAGTGGACCTAACCTCTACGGTTCCGCTAAACAGCAGCCACATCGTGGACCTAACGGGTGAGGCAGTGCAATGCGGCCCTTAAACCGATTTCGACGAACGCAGGGCAATCTCTCTTCCGGGGGAGGCCCAGATGTCTAGTCCAATGCGTACCTCTCGAAAAGCGCCCAATCTCCGGTTCCGGCTGAAGTGGTTCGGTAAGATCGTGCGGCGAGGCCATGATATCCATCCCATGCTTTTCATCCTCCTCGAGCACCATGGACAGGTTGCGGTCTCGGCCGCAGTAGCGGCTGCCTGGTGGGTGCGGGGAGGCCTGCCTGCGCGCAGGGCAGTGCGGTTCGTGGGGGGGAGGCCCGGCAAGTACTGAAGTTCTCGAGACTGAATGTTGTAATGTTTAGTTCAGGGGAGGTCAGCAAGTATGTGGACATACGCATATATAAAAACCCCTCTGTTTATCTGTCACTTGCAGCATGTACAGGTGCTGTCATAGGTAATTGGAACAAGGACTTGTGAGGTGACAAACTTTGTGTTACTGGTCTGATAAAGCCATTACCGGTTTATAGGAAGCTTTTTTCTGTTAGGGAGGACTTTTAAACACACACCAGCGCAGCCAGGAAATTTTCGGAAGAGAAATTTGTGTAAATTTACGATACCGTGTTGAAATTACTTTTCACGGCTCCTGTACAGTGACAGGCGGAACCACAGGATTGCCACTTATTATAATTTTTGCCAGGCATTGGGATTTTGTGCAGGCAGCGAAGTAACACTGCGCCTATGAAAGGCTAAGCGGAACTATGAAGGGCTGCAGACTAGGCAATCTGGCACTTAAAGCTGTGCAAGGACGTGTG
>JABSTR010001740.1:0-29023 GCA_013339765.2 Haemaphysalis longicornis | reverse complement strand
TTTGATTTTATAGAGCAGATAACCAATTACTAATACAGAAAGGAGCAATCGTTATTTAAACTGCAGACCATGCAGTCATCCTACTTTCACACTAATCACACATTTTTTAGACACTTCTTTATGTTTTTATGTCTTATGTTATTTATGTTATGTTCTTTATGGAGGAAATGACGCGAGGCGGTCATCTGTGTGTATTGTATTAAAGAAAATTGGGACGTAGTAATCCGGAGTTCATTTACAGTAGTTCGTATATATTTAAGGGGCAGTAAATCTATCAAAAGTCTGAGAGGGCGTGCTTTTATGTTTTGTGATTTAAAATATAGAGAGAAGTAATTTTTAGCGAGTGCATCGAACATAAATTCCTCCTGCACGGGAATCAATTTAAAATGTTTCATAGCGACTGAAATGTCTTCCCTATGTTGAGACATTGCGTATGCGAGATTAAAAGCAACTTTACGAATGACTTTGTTAATAGCGTTAATTTGCACGGCGACGCTTGACCGTAAATTGTTATTTCGTATCTTAACATAGATTCCCCTAAACGTCTGTAAGCCACCTTTTTCACAAAGATGTGAGAGATTGACCTAGGTATACAAGTAAACACAAAATAGCCTTAAAAGTTTAACCAAATACTCAATATGGGAATACCAGGATAATGTATCCTCAAAGCGTAAACCAAGATATTTCATGCTACTTGTAAGTTTAAGAGCAGCGCAAAGAGACGATTGACATTTGCTATTGTGTACGTATGCGGGATATGATGCCGTGATTGTTTTGTGACAACTGTGAAAACCGAAAAAAGTTGTTTTGGAGTTGTTTATAAAAATTCTGTTGCATCCATAGCAGCCTAACAAAGAAAGAATGTCTTTTTGAAAGATGCGATATCCTTCGTTATACTCTGAGCATGGCAAAGCAAGAGCAGTATCGTCTGCATATTAATATAGTGTCGATTTAGGTGTGACACTAGTTATATTATTAACGTAGAGGTTAAACAACATTGGCCCCAGTACCGAGCCTCGGGGTACACGGCATTTCACACTCAATGGTTTGCTGAAACAGTCACCCTCTTTGACATATTGCAAATGGTCGGTAAAATAGTTTCGGAAAAATGTGAGGTATGGACCTCTGAAACAAAAATTGTCTCATTGTTGAAGAAGCAGCGAATAGTCAATGATATCAAAAGCCTTTTCCAGGTCAACAAACAATGTGAGGACAAGCAATGTGAAGACAATGTGAGGGCAATGAGAACAATGTGAGGACAATCTGAACTATTTATGCTGCGGTTGCTTCTAGTTTGTGTATTATCTGGTTGTTTTTGCAATTTTCTTGATAGGCCATGCTCAATACCTTAATTGTTGAAGCAGGAAGGATATTATGTTCGTCAAGTGATATCTTTATGTCCATGGCTGTGTCGCGTCGCCTCTTTTACACGAGTAATAGCTCAGACTTTTTGGGGGCGCAGGTTAGCCCGATATCTTTCGCCTAGGCCTGAACTACGTTGGTGGCCTTTTGGGGGCGGTCGTGAGTTGTTCCTGTCAATCCTTTATTGATCCAAATGGTGGTGTCCTCGGCGTATATGGCAATGTAAGATTGATTCTGGAAATTATCACGATGATTCAGCGAACTTAAGATATTCTCCAGCAACCCCTCAAAACAAAAAAACAAAACCATAAGTGAAAAATTAAGAACTGCACCCACATTTTTTGTTGATGACGCCCTGATATAATAAACGTACAGAAAACTGAAGCTGCATCTGGCTTTCCGTTTTATATTGGTAGAGCACGCCGGAAAACCAGGGGGGAAATTTGACTTGGTGATATAAATGGAGGGCATTAATGAGTGGAGGTGTGCAAGAGGCTGCAGGCACGCTGTCTCCTTTGTGGCTTCTCGCTAATTTTGGTTGGCTGGCCCTTGGTGGTAGTCGGAAGTTGCCTGCTAGTGAAAACCGTGATTTTCAACGCAGCAAATGCTGCAGCTCCTGCACGGAAGCCTTCAAAACGGCAAGATTTAGTCTAAAATGCAATATTCGATTCGTGTTCTTTAAGCAGTGAAAACCATTCGTCCCAGTTCTTTTGAGGTTTTTATTTAGATGTTTCTAATGATTCGTGATGAAAATAGTAGCGATGCCAATTCTATTTTCTTAAAGCACAGCTTTGTTACCCCAGGTGCTCAAAAACGACGCCAACTACTTCACCTCTCAGCTCGTGTGTTCTTGCGTTGTACCAGTAAAGCCTCATATGTAGGTTTAGTGGCTTGTTTTCGCGCGAGAAACTTTTCACCCGTTGAACTCGGCTGTGGTGGTGATACAAAAAAGCAGACAAGGAGACCCCGGTGACGGGATGATAACAAAAATCTGAGGGTATGATTAACTATAAAAACGTATTTACAAAGTGCATGAAAGAACCTTCCTGCCTTAGCGATCGACTGAGTTTCTCCCTAGGTACACAACCTTAGCAATCGGTATTATACAATTACGCCCCAGATAACCAATATTTTACGGGCGGCTTACCCGCAAATCCACTGTTCAGCTTTGACAACTGCAGTCCACTTTGGCGCTCATGGTCTTGCACGCGAAATAAACAGCTCGCACCCATTGTGTACCGCTCAGCAGCTGTAGTTGTTCAGCCGACCTTTCACACACACGTATGGCATCCAAACGCTCCCCAATTCATTTCCCGACGTTCCTTTCCTTCCCATACGCAATCGCCGCAGAAGAAAGAATACACTCCTAGAAGGCATATGTTCCACTGCCCGGCAGGGTTTCAGGCGCCGTTGTGGCCACGAGGGTCGTATCTCTTTACAAACTGCGAACCCAACTCCGCGCATGCATTGCCGCCCTAAGTCTACCCGAACACAACCTGCGAACAACGCCAAATGGTTTCCTTTGCCGAGGGCTCGTCATCGCGAGCCGCAGTAGGTGGGAACCGTGTGTGCTAAGAGTGGAAATCTGACCGCTTAAGCATGACCCAAAGCCGTGAGCAGCCCCACAGCCTCCCTTCCTAATACCACCCATGAATATGTTGTGGCGGACTCTCCTTTATGCATTTTCCATTTGATTGCATAGTTTCAAGGTGCACAAGTGAGCTCTGAACACCCCACGAGTTGCGTTTAGCACCCCGCAGCCTGCTTTCTTTTCCTCCTTCGCCCCTGAACTCCCGTTAGGCCGTGCAGTAATGCATAGTCTACAAAACGCAGCTGAATATACCCCAGTATGCCATTATTACACCGAAATGAAAGCATTCAATGCGTACGTAGACAACCACAAAAATGATCGTTATAGCGAGGAGTGACAATATTGTAATAGTAACGCGTTAGCACAACTTTTTTCCACTTCGTACTTTGCACATTTTAGTTCAGCGGAAGATGATGCAACCGACTTTTGTTGAAGGTTTGCAAATAAGTTTAAAGGCCCGGCCTCACGGCCCCACCCTTGCTTGCCCGCTTTGAGTGTAGGTTTTTGTCTCATAGCCTCGTACTTTTTCCTCCTATGCTCTCCGCGGGTAGGCTCACCGCACTAGCAGGAGGCGCGGCGTCTCTCAATACTTATCACCACAAAAAAAATAAAAAGCATTCAGCAGTGGAACAATCAGAGCATGCGATTGAGTCCCGACTCAACCTTGTGCGAAGTGCATCAGCTGCGGCGGAGATTTGTCTCTTATAAACCACTCCCGGGACCCACCTTAGCACTGTTTCAAACCAATAATTCATTACGATGACATGCCAGGGAATTTCGATGGGACGATAACGTTTCCGGAAAGATACTGACCCTCACACAGCGTCAGACCCAGCGCCAACACTAAGATTTATGCCCCTCTAGAAAGACTCTCATTCTTTCAAGCGTGCCATTCCTTGTTGGTTTAGCATTAGTGCCTAAGTTGACCTGCCTACATGAGGCAATACCTCTATGTATCCCCAAGAAAATTTATGCTGCTAATTGGCTTCCAACATGACTTCCAAAAACAGTTCTTTTGCAAAACCAAGCTTCTGCTATTTACCAATGACCTATTACACAAGATCAGCCCATTAAACATTGACTCATATGTGCTTGTTTGGATTCGGAGTTTTGTTACTAACCATTCTGAATTTGTATAAGCCAATAAGTTCTATTCTCCTACTACATCAGTACTTTCTGATGTCCTACAAGGGAAGGTCTTTGTGCCTTTACTGTTCCTGATTTACATTAACGACTTGCCAGACAATATTTCATAAAAAATATGCCTCTTCGCGGATGATTGTGCAATGTATCGCCAACTATGCAATGATGATGATATCGCTATCTTCTAGGAAGATCTAACTATCGTACTTAACTGGTGCAAATCATGGCAACTGGAATTAAATATATCCAATTGTAAGTATAAGCGTACATCCCGTAATACCGCCGCATGTCCAAACTATCCTTAACAAAGCCACCCCTCATTTCGTCCCTTCCTACAAGTACGTTGGTGTTCACATATCTAACAACCTATCTTGGGAACATCACGTCCCGTCTGCTACATGTAAATCAAACAGGGCTTTAGGATTCATGAGAAAAACTTTTACACAGCCCCTGTGGAACTAAAAAAGCTGCTATGCAGAACCTACTTTTGTGCACATTTGAAATACGCATCATCTGTATGGGACCCTGGCAATACCACCCTAGTTAAGGAACTCGCGAGCATTCCAAATCGTGCCATAACGTTTTTACTATCTGATTATCTCCGAACCGCTAGCGTTAAAAGCATGAAATCGATTCTTGCCATTCCACTGCTGGCTACTCACCGTAACATATGGCGCCTGGTACTTTTTCACAAAATTTACCATAACAAATCCCTACTTCCTTCACTTTTGATAACCCCACCATCATATATTTCAAATCGTACTGACCATGCGAAGAAAGGTGCCGTTCCTCAATGCCAGACGTCAACATATTTTCATACATTCTTTCCTAACTCGTGTCAGAAATGGAGTCACCTCCCGCAATCACTTGCATGCATTGCCGATCCGCGCAGTTATAAAAGAGCGCTTGATAATCTATTTTGCCTTGACAGTAACAGGTTGATTTTTGTTACTTGGTTTTTATTGCATTGTGACACCGTGAACAGTTGCGTTTTGATGTTATTTGCCTTCCTATTTGAAATATTGATGTGCCTTATTCATGTGTATTTGTATCTTTTACACTGTTCTTCAACGCTGTAAAGCCCTGAGGATACACTTAATGAAATGAAATGAAATGAACAACTCAGGCAACAGTTCAAGGGATGCTTCCATTTGCAACGGTCGTTTCGCTGCTAACAATTTGCTGGCACCTCTGCAAGTAGGTTCCAACAAAATTTGGCTACCGTTGCGGTTGTCACTCTTCATAAAATTTCGGGGTTTCTTCTCTATGGCCCGCAGCACCGGCAGTCTGACAAACTACAACAGTGGATTGCTGGGGAACGAAGCACTCTAGCCACGGGACATCATACGGACCCTCATCTCGCAGGGAGCGCGCCGTCGGAACGGCGCGCTCTGGACAGGGGCTCATTACTAAGGTCACTGATCTTCCTTCATGGTTCTGGAAGACAAGATCTCGGTGGATCATTGCTGCTGGGCTCATTCTCCGCGCCAGGTCATTAGGGCGAATCTTTGTATGTCTCGTTGTTTAGTCTACCTCGGGCGTGTATTGCATTCACACATTGCGTTTCACAAAGCGCGTCCTATAGAAAGCTTACTGAATGGCTGGTGCTTTCCACCGCCGCTAAAACACACACAGCTGGCTCAGCTAGTTTTCATGAAACATCACAAAGAATGCAAAGAAAAACCTACAGTTGTTCTAAATGACTGGCTCTCTCGCCTCTTATACACAACTATCCAATGAACAGCAGTGCTTGGCGTTTCTAGGTTACGTGGAACCTCTGCACCCTTTAGGTTATTTAAGCGAGAATTTGGGAATTACACATCCAATTAGGTTAACTATCTAGAATGAATATAATATTCGGTAATATTATGTCCAATAACGCTTACAAATACATAGAAACATTGCTATTATTATTATTATTATTATTACTATTATTCCCTTTATTGTTAGTATTATTAGCTTCGGGCCCAGTCAGGCTCGCCTTATCAATTTATTCCTAGCCTTGCGCATGACGTGAAAAAGAGCACAAATTTAGCAACTGTGTCGAATCGTATAGGTGCTTGCGAAACACACTTGCCACGGTGAATAGATTGTTTTTATTTTCTAATATTCCATCCAATATTAGCAATTTATGCGCTCTTCATTTTGCACATTTCAGCGGGAGTAAAATTGGTTGGTAATTTTCTACGCACAGTCTCTTTCCGGTTTTAAAGATACCAATTCATATTGGCCGCAACCACTGACTCCGCAAGAGGCCTTTTCGGAAACGTACAGTAAGCATTCGACCAATAAAGGGAGACACTCATTTTCAGTAATATATTAAAATGCATCAAGTGCTGAATCAGGCCATATATTTTGTTTTCCAAGCTTTCTAGCAGCGAAAGAACTCCTACAATATAAATACGCTATTACCGAAAACTTCACGGGGTTATTATCAGCAGTCCGTAATGCATTTTAAGAGAAAACAAAGTCGCACAATTTGATGAATTCCTGCACAATGCTCGTGCACTGACTAAAAACTTTTCCCTTTATTCCGATGCTTGAGTTTTCGTTATCACAAAGGGATTACGAGAACTTCTGTGGGGCTCCTGTTATATATTTCTCTAATGCAATAGCATGAAATTATTTCGGGCTTGTTTTGAAATTTTTTCTATACATTACGTTCAGCTGTCAATGTATTCCGTTTCAGAATTTTTTGTCGCGCTATTTACACATCGTTTTAGCAGATGTTTGAGGCAACCGCTGGGTTGTCCTCCGGTATGCGGTCTGTTTCTGGAAGCACAGTTGGTGAAAGACACTCACAAATGACAGATTAAGGGAAGCTTAAGGCAAATTCGCATCAATATTCCGTGGCACTTCCCCAAGTGCAAATTCCAACAAACCAACAAAAGTTCCATCTTCGTCACTCTTAAATTTTAAAAGTTAAAGGTCTGACGCTGTGTCGTTTCTATTGGCTTTGGTGCCATTATCTGCAGCGTTTTGGGGCCACATTTTGTCTTCAATATTTCAATACATCTTTTAAGGTTTATTCTGCCCGTATTTCGGTTATTTTTGGTTGTTCTGTTCAGAACTTGAAGGAACAAATCTTTTGCCAATATTTCACGCACATTATGACCGGAGGCGGAAGAGTACGGTCTGCCTCCCACTTTATATCATATATAAAAATGTATTTGGTGGGGGTGATTCTGCTTCTGTTAAATAACGCGTTATTAATCGTCCAGTTTATCAGAAAGGCGGTTATAATAGCAGCGCAGAAAAATGCACACACTGACAATAAAATTGACGTGGGCAGCTCTGACTCCACCCTGAACATGAAAAATCCAGGAAACAGTTAGTTGCGTTAAACACTGAAACAAGCACGACAACGGCGGAAAGGTATGCGTTAAAATGTTGTATCTTTCTCGTTTTTGCTTGTACAATTTCAGTATTTCGTGTATATAAGCGCTCCCGTTATATCAACGATTCAGTTGGAAACCAGCGCTGCCTATGTCCCCTTGCTTATTCTTGCCTGAGTTTTCTGTGCTGTAGTCGTGATAAAGCAGAAACAGCTACACAAACTGTCAACCTTACTAAGTTCTTAAAAATTGATTATGGAATTTGTTACAGCCCTTACAATAGTAATCCACATGTTTTAGGGCAAAGGTTATTGCTGATGAACCTTTATAGCCAGGTTTGTGTGCCTAAAATAAAGTGTAAGACGCGTAAAAATTGCAAACACTTGAGCAGTTACGTTAAGCTGGTCGTACGTACCCAAATTGTTTATTTTTCTAAGCAGCATCAATTTGATCGGAGCATGACCACCAGACCGATGAGTGTAATGCAAAACAATTTCACTGTGTTAACTGTGAAGGTCCCCACGCCGCGTACTCCCGTTCTTGCAAAATATTCAAAAATGAGAAAGAAATCATAAACCTCAAAGTGACCCACAACCTGTCTTACCCACAAGCTCGGAAAAGACATTCGATGCTTCCCTCAGGAAGTTACGCGGACGCTGCCCACCGGGGAGTGGGGCGGCGTCAGGTTTCGGTGGCGACCCAGTGCAGCAACGCTGACCTGGTCCCACCCGCGCCCCGCACTGGGCTGGCTTCTGTTGCCCAAAATGTTGTGCCACAGCCTGTGGATTCAACTGCGGCTGAGTTGGCAACGGACACCGTAGGTGGAGACGGCTTGCTTTCCGCTCCTGCTGCGCTGTCGCCCTTGGGCACAGTGGGCACCGAGGTGGGCAGCCTTGCATCCACATCTACGCCCACAACACCGCTACAGCCGCCATTGGCCCACGCAGCAAACACGAGTGGCGCCCCCGATGTCCACGGCAAAAGGAGGGAAATCCTCTATTTACTCCTTTACCGTCGGATGGAGAGATGGATGTAACACCCACGCCAGCTCGGTCAGATGTTCAGCCAAACGAGCAGTGTGGCAACATCGGCCGCAGGAAAAAACCAACTCCGCGCATAACTGGCCCTTACAAAGGCTCAGTAACATAAATAACACCACCCGTCCGCAACACACAGATACACGCTGCACTCTCTCTTTAAACACGTATGGTAGTACAATGCATTACACAATGGAACTGCAGGGGCCTAATGAAAAACTTCGATGACATATACGAAATTCCTCATAAAAACCAGTCAACTATCTTATGTCTTCAGTAAACACACTTACAATCAAATAAACAATCTTTCTGAAGCTCCATTCTGTGTTTAGGAAAGATAGGGATGACTTCTCACTCAGCTGGTGTGTAGCTATAGTCATACAACAGTCTGTTCCCTGACAATTTGTTCCTTTGACCACAACCCTCAAAGTGATTGCTGTACGTGTAATAATCGCCGACAGGTTAATAACAATGGCGTCAATATAGATTCCTCCTGATTTTCGCCTTTGTAGTCTAGAATTTGAATCCCTAATTAACCAGCTACCAGACCCATTCCTACTGGTGGGCGACTCTAATGCCCACAATAAACTGTGGGGATCTGAACGCGAAGATTACCGGGGCCGTTTAATTATAAGATTCTTACTGTCATCTGGTGCCTGTATATTTCATAAAAAGAAACCAACATACTACCGCACAGCTTATAGCATCTGCTCACAGATCGATTTAGCAATAGGTTCATCCATTCTCTTTCCTTCGTTCGAGTGGAATGTGTACTCCAACCCTTATGGAAGTGACCACTTCCCTGTCACTCCTAAGTGTCTAGATACACTCTCTGACAGTTCCATTTACCATAAAAGGTTTAAAGAAACCCGTGCGGATTGGGTGGCTTTTAAGCAAAGGTCACAGCTCTCCTACACATTCATAAAACACTTACAGATTGATGAAGCTTGCAGAATTGTTACCGCCCACATTATAGGGGCTGCCAAGAGATCAATCTCTCAAACCTCCGGTACTCCTCAAAATGCCAGAAGGCCCTGGTGGAATGCGGAATGTCGAAACGCACGCAGAGCACAAAACAATTGCTGGGGCAAACTCCGAAGGTACGGAACGGCACAGAATATCATTGCGTTCAAGCGTGCCAAGGGAGTTGGAAGGCGTATTCGCTGAGAAGCCAAAACCAACAGCTGGAGAGCTTTTGTGGGTTCTATTAACTCTTACACTGACACAAGCAAGGTGTGGAACCAAATAAGAAGGTTCAAAGGGCAGAAAAAAACCTTACCCCTTGTTAGCACCACTGGTAACACATTAAAGACCAGGCAAACACACTAGCTAAACACTTTGAACTTATATCAAGCTCTTCACATTACACAGATTTATGAGGTACAAAACATCTGCTGAGCGCAAATTCATTAGAGACATCAAGAAATCGTCACGGGACTCTCACAACTGTCCATTTTCTATCCACGAGCGTAAATTTGCCTTGGCGACTTGTAAGACATCAGCACCAGGTGCAGACCAAATTACATACTCAATGATTCAAACCATCACGCAGACACCCTCGAAACACTCCTTTATTTTTTCAACAAAATATCGAGTACAGGACATCTTCCGCGGGCTTGGAAAGAGACAAATGTGGTGCCACTGCTTAAACAAGGGAAAGATGCCTCTTCTCCTTCTAGCTATCGGCCAATAGCACTTACCAGTTGTTTAGGTAAACTGTTCGAGAACGTGGTCAATAGAAGGTTCATGTACTTTTTAGGATACACGGTATTCGAGATAGCTGCCAGGTAGGTTTCCGTTCAGGAAGATCTACAACAGACCAGCTTGTGGCATTAGAATCATACGTTAAAGATGCTTTTGTCCACAGGCAGCACTGTATGTCTATTCTCTTCGACTTGCAGAAGGCATACGATGCTGCATGGCGCTATGGCATCCTGCGTGACCTCAAAGCTTACGGTGTATCTGGAAATAGGCTCAATACTATAGAAAGCTACCTGTCTGAGCGACCTTTTCGCGTAAGGGTCAGAGCATCACTTTCTAGAATACACATTCAAGAAAACGGGGTCCCGCAGGGTGGAGTACTGAGTTGTACACTTTTCATTGTCAAAACGAACTCACTGCAAAAGGCACTGCCACGCGCAAGTTTCTACTCAGTGTACGTTGATGATATTCAAATCAGCTATAAGGCTTGTAATCCCTCAATCTGCGAGCGGCAGTTACAACTTAGTGCTAATAAACTTGAAAAGTGGGCCGATGAAAATGGTTTTAAGATTAATCCTGAAACAAGCACATGTGTACTGTTTTCTCAGAAGCGTGGAGTCCGGCCTGACCCTGAAGTCCGTATTAATAATGAAGTAATTCCCGTCGAAAATGAACACAATTTTCTGGGTATTCTGCTAGACAAAAGGCTCACATTTATCGCCCACCTTAAAGAACTGAAAATTAAGTGCACTAAAATTATGAACATCATTAAAACACTGTCCAACCAATCATTTGGTGCAGATACGATATGCTTGCTTCGTCTTTTCAATAGTTCATTGCGATCGAGCATAGACTATGGCAGCGTGGTGTATGGTTCTGCCTCGAAAGCAGCTCTAAAAATGCTCGACCCAGTGTTGCATTTTGGGCTCCGCCTTGTGTCTGGGGCTTTCCGGACAAGCCCTATAGAAAGCCTGTATGTTGAAACTGACCAGTGGTGCTTACAGCACCAACGCACATACATGGTGCTTTTCTACTGCGTGAGAGCGACGTCGATGAGCAATCATCCGTTCAATGCCATTATTGAAAACACATAATTTGAAACGTTGTTTTTGAGCCGTCGGCAACTCGCTCTGCCTTTTTCTCTCAGAGTGAAAGCAGAGGCAGAGGACCTTGGTGTCACCCTGACCGACACCTACACAACAAACATCACTGAGTTTATTGCACCTTGGAATCTGCTCCCTGTCATCTGTGACGTGTCTTTTAAGGAAAGTGACAAAAGACACTCAACCAAGGAACTCATTTTACAACAGTTTCTACACTTACAATACAAGTACCTATACAATGCTTTTTATATGGATGCCTCAAAGTCTTCCACTGCAGTGGCATGTACGGTACATGGTCCCCACTTTTACAGCACAAGAACACTAAACAGAAACACAAGTATATTTACGGCAGAGGCACATGCTATTTTAATAACTCTGGAACACATAACACAAAAGAAAACACAAAAATACATTATATTCACAGACTCCTTAAGTGTTGTAACAGCGTTACGCTCAGGCAAAAAAAGTAGAAATGCGATATTGAAAAAGGGCATTAAAGAAATAATGTCAGCGTATGCTTTAAAACAGGCCATAATAGTGTGCTGGGCGCCTGGACACTGCGGAATTTCTGGCAATGAGTTCGCTGACCAGAGCGCCGCCGCAGCAGCACTCCGCTGTGTAATCGATGTCCCTCAGCTGTCCTATCTTTACATAAAACCGCTCATACGTAAGGCACTACGAAAAGGCTGGCAGCCACACTGGGACACACAGACAGAAAACAAACTTCACACTATAAAGCCCCAATTTGGCAGCTACTACGCAGAAAAACATCACAGAAAACCACAAGTGTACATTTGCAGACTACGTTTAGGTCATACATATGCCACTCATTCTCATTTTTAACTGGAGCCCCACCGCCACGATGCAACAGTTATGGACATCGTCAGTCGTCAGTAATGCATGCTCTCGTTGAATGTCCGCACTTCCACAGTGCGAGAAAGAAGCATTTCCGGGAACTGTACACTCAAATAATTCTATTTCATTCATGAATGTTTTTAGGAGATAAACCATACATTCCTAGTAAACTTCTCTTTGCTTACCTTGGAGACATTGGATTTTTAAAAGGCATCTCCTATCACATATGATAACAAAGCCCCTCAGCGGGGTAGCTTTGATTGAACAGTTACTCTTTACTCTAAAGTCATAATCATCTGGCTCACTCCCAGAGTTTGTTTTTAAATAAGGGGCTCTATACACCCCGCAGTAACCTACCACATTTCTTCTTTACTTAAAATCTTACACCAGAAACGACACAACAATTGTGTTGGCGCCCTTTGGTCTTCGTTGCATTTGCGCCAGAAAACAAACAAATATCATCAGCAGCATCAATTTGACCTTTATCCTCACCCGAGGTCAACCTAGTGCCTCAGGTCGTTGCGGAGTGAAAGCGTCATTTGTAGTTTCCAAAGGAAATGGTTTCGAGGTGGACAGCTGAGAACAAGTAAGGGCGCGAACAAAAGAAAATCATGCCTATCCACATTCACTGCGCGTTCCCTGCAACCGCGGCGACTGCGCCAGAAAGCTTTTCTGCTTTTTCTTGAGGGGCAATTGTGCGCGCGCACACTGCGCCATTTCGCCAGGAAAAACTAGCTATCCCTCAACAAACTTCGTTTAATAACGTTCAACCACGGAAGACTTGCACCACCATTCTATTTCATTTCTAAGCCTTGTGCTGGAATGCTCCACTCGTCATCCAGCTCCATAAAACAGAATGGATTAAGATTCTTTGTCTAGATGGTTGAGTTATATTCAGGTTGAATGAGCATGAACAAGAACAAGGGCTGCAAGTCTCATTTTACCAGAAAGCGGATGGGATCAATTGGGGCATGACCTTCCACGCCTCTGATGAGACTGGCGTAGACCAGGCTTTTTTATTAGCTCACCATAAAAAATCAAAAGCTACGTGGCGTGCGAAGCTGCAAATGCCTGTATGAATCCTCGGCGGGCAGACCAATCAGCGCTGCATAAGGATTACAATGGCGGTTACAGTGTTTGGTAAAATGATTAAGAGCACGTCGTAAGTTGAGAAGTGGTCTCCGATTCCGAATACTATGTCCTTTTCTATAGGAATAAAATGTTTGAGGTTTTTTAAGGTGACTGGTTTTTAAATGTTATGTATCTCCAGAATTTCAAAGTTAAAAATGCGTCGTTAGTTCTGTTAATGTGTAATCAATCAAGAAGTTGTGATTAATGGTTAAAAACAGCACAGTAAGGAATGGACTGAAGGCAAAACATACACGGAACAAGGGCTCGTCTTGTGTGTTTTCTGAATTGAGTCTAGAACTTACTCCGCTGTTCATAACTATGTTCCAAACATTAAGTAAAGAACAGGGCCCCAGAAATGCATCCCCAAGTGTCCTTTCTAGAACACGGAGCACCGTCCTTCCTTCTGCTGCATCTGTCTGTTTATTCTATCTTTAATCGAACTGTGTCTTTAACCCATCTGTATCTTCATGAAGTCTAATAGCTAGCTAGTAATAATTGTATGGTCCTTCATACCACATGTTTGGTGGGATCCGATTAATTGCTGAATTACTGTTTGTGTTCTCTGAGCAAGCACTTTTATTAAAATTTTATAGTCTACATTGGTCAAGGAAATGGGTCAGTATGATGTAACTTGCTTGAGTTTTTCTGCGCCGTCGGTTTTCGGTATCAATATTGTGTGTGCCTCGCTGAAAGACTGTGGTAAAGATTGAGTTTGAAGGCCTCGTTAAACAGTGCGGCTAACAGAGGCGCTAACACACCTACAAATGCTTTATAGAAAGCCGCACTTCATAGACTTTCTTCGTAAGGATACTAGAGAGGAAACTGCGCCTTGTAAGCCATGTCGTCGTGGGGTTTCCTGGGAAGACCCCCTTTTTGGCTTGGGCTTGGCATGACAATTGGATTCTTAAGCGGTTGTTGAGGTTTGCTTTCTTCACTATGCATTAGCACATTTACGAGCTACAAGGAAGCCGAAATCCTCCCTTTTCTGTGGTAGCCGTGTTCGGCGAAACAGCAGGCAGTGCATGATCGCACCTGACGTTGCTTATGCCGCAGTCGAAGGACGCATGACTGAGCGGGTAATATGCCGCCGCGAAATTTGGAGCCAACGAAAAGAAGAAACAAAACGTACTTGAACGAAGACAAGATACGAAAGATACGGGCGCTTGTATACTTCCTGTTTTGTCATCGGGCACGACTATTTAACGCCACGTTTTCTTTTTTCGTGCTTAACTAGTTGGCGGTCGGTGCACCGGTTCACCACGAAGGCAAAGTTTTAAGAGGCACGCTCAAAAAACTTTCCAAACTGTTTAAGCAACTTATTATTTGCAATAATGGTAATATAATAAAATCAGAGTCTCTAATGAGTTTCCCCCCCAAATATTAACCTTGTCCATAACTACCACCTTGGCCTGCGAAATAGCAGGCACAACCATTCCGGCAAAAATAAGGTTTACTTCCTTTTTCCTTAGTTTTAAAACAGCCTGCTTTTATTTTCAATTTACATAATTGCACACTATTATTCACGTTTTCGTGGCACTTTCTTTATATTTGCGGTCACTAAAACGTTTACATCTAAGCCAATGATGAAACTGAGGCAAACCCGATGTATAATGGCGGTCCATGACGGCACAGACGGCCTAGATGGGAGCCGCATAGACGCTAGCGCCAGATTCCTCTCTAGTGCATATTGTAAGAAACTCTATGCCGTACTTAACCCATCTGGGCCAGGGGACCTGCCCAGGTTCAAGTTCTGGGTTGCTTTTTTTTACTTCTTCAGCGGTTATTTCCTGTTCTAATCTGTGTTTAGTTTCCTCATCCAGTTTGGGTAATGCACTAACAAATTCTTTTTAAACCCCTTCAAATCAACCTTTCGCCGAGTAAACAGTTGTTGGTAGAATTCAAAAAACGCATGCTTGATGTCCTCTATCGGTGTCACTACTCGGCCTTCCCGTTCTATCTCGCTTATCAGGTTACGTCGAGCATGCGCCTTTTCTAAGCCAAGCGCCCGCTTGGTGGGCGTTTCGCCTGCGGCTAACTGATCCGCGTTTACGCACACAAGTGCACCGCGATAACGGTCTGCATCCAGCACCTCTATTTTTTTCTTCATTTTTTGGGCGTCATCTTTAAGCAGACCTGGCGCTTTCCACTCTTCACCAATAAGCCTTTCCAAGTTTGATCGCAGAGTGTTTTCTTGAGGATTTTGCTTACATCTAATACAACTAGACCTTTCAATAGCCGTTAGTTTTATGCTTTGCTTACATATCTCCTGTTGCTCGCCTCTGCAGTTTTGCTGCAGTTTTATTTCTCGGATTCTTTCGGGGACAGTTTTTATAAAGTGGTCATCATAAAGCAGTTTACTACTTATTCTTCACAAATCCCACTCGAAGAAGTTCTTTTGCTTTTAAACACTAGTGTGTACACTACGAGGCAATGGTCAGAAAAGGATACAGGCTTTACAATATAGTCTTCACATTTGTCCATAAGACCAAATGGGAAGTATATTCGGCCCAATCTGGCGTGGCTCATACCTTGAAAATGCGTGTACGTTACATGAGTTTCTCCCTTCATGCACTCTCCCGCGTCCACTAATTCGGCTGTATTAAGTAGTTGGGGCAAGGTGGCGGTACTGACGTCCCTATGCGGACTTGTACTGCCCTTATCACGTGCTTCTAAGACACCATTAATATCCCCCAGGACTATTAGCCGCCCTTCTGTAGTGAAATACGAGCCGTTGTCTACAAAAAATTGATTCGTATGCTGGGCCTCATTAGGCGCATATAGGCTGACGATTCGCCACTCCACGTCTACCAACAAGTAATTGCATGCTACAAGCCTACCTGACAAGCAGGACCACAGGTTTTGAACTACTAGTCCGGGTAACTTCTTCAAAAACAGAGCACAGCCAGCCGACACGCCTACCACGTGGCTAATGCCCACAAAATACCGTGACGTGAAGCGCAGCACCATGCTCCCGGTCTCCTCGTACCCTTCCACCTTCGTCTCCTGAACTGCAAGGATGTCTATGTCCAGGTTCATCAGCAGACGGGTTACATGGCTGGACTGTTCCGGACATTTAGGGTAACTATGCTCAGGAACAGCAGAGGAGACATTTTGGAATTAGCACCTAAAGCCCGGGAGTATGATGCTTACCATTCATGCCGTTGCCTTTTGCTAGACGCCACTGTCGTCCGCAAAACCGTGGCGGCCTCGTTGTTGGCTGGCAGTCAACTCCGGAGTTCCCCGTGCCGCCGAAAGGCTATTCTTGAGTTTTGGTGTAGAACACCGCATCGGCATCGCTTTAGCCGGCGGCTCGCCGCTCTCTGCCTCTGTGACCCCGGCCCCTGCAGGCGGCTCGTCGGCGTGTACTCGTTTGGCGGCAGGCCTGGCGGTCCCCTCCATGGCGTCATCCTTGTTTCCCGTCTCCTGGCTATCAGTCCCCCTCTCTTTGGTGTCTGCTTTCTGGCTTCCGTCTCCTAGTGATGGGAATTCCTCCTCTGCGTAGGTGTGCTCCGAAGCTCGCTGCTCTTCGTCAGCTCTTGTTGGGATGCCCGTGTCGGCGGCTTTTGGTGCAGTAGTCATCGTAACTGGCGTCTCCAGGTCACCGGCCCCATTGGCGGCTTCCTCTGCCTCGGCGACGTCCATGATGTTCTCGTTCGTCGCGTCGGCACTCGCTGCGCCCATGACGCTCGCGTACGACAGGACGCACTGGGCTTCCGTGTGACCGAAGCGTCTGCACCATGCGCACCGAGGAACCTTGCACTCCCTGTGCACGTTTCCTTCTCCGTTGCACCTAAGGCACTGCACTGGTCTGCCTGGCGCGACTACTAGGGCCAGCTCACACGCCACACAAATCTGGTGCGGCAGGTCGCTGAGTTTCACCCCCGTCTTGAGATTTAGCAGCACCGTCCTCGTAGTCGACGCCTTCTCGTTCACTCCCATGACGCGCCACCGCTTCCTCGTGAGTTGAGATCACGCGGCCGTAGTTCACGAACGCGGACCTGATGTCTTCGTCCGCCACGCCGGGCAGCAGCCAGTGCAGCTTGACTTTAACCTCCTGGTTGTGCGGGTCAATAATAAGGCAACGACGCGCCTTGACTTGTACGTCCGTGGCTGCAATCGTCCTCCTTGTTGAGTCCGGGCCACTGAAGGTCGCGGGCCAAACGTGGTTGATCTGGTATGCCCCCAAGGCCACCACCTCGGGGAGCGTTCCCAGCTGAGCCAGAGCATCTCTGAAGTCCGCGACGCGGTACGGTCGTCCTCTCACGTCAGCATGTAAAAAAACCGTATTCAAAACGATTCGTGCGGCGGGCAGTGTAGGCAGAATAATCTGGTACTCTTCATCTTCGTTTCCTTCAACCCTGTTTCTGCGGCCAGCAAGGGCCGCTATCGCCGCTCCACCGGAGCTCATGATTACACAACTGTTCGCCACGGTGACCGGAAGTGTAATGATTGGGCTATGATCGTGAGTTAGAACACGATAGTCAAACGGCTTACTCCCTAGCTTGGAACGGTGCGGAGTTCCTTAGGTCCAATGTTCCTCCGTGCCTAGCCATGCGCACACCACCATCAAGCGAAAATCAACCGAAATTCGATTTGGTCCGTGAGTTTCAGTTTCATTTAGGGAATAATCACGGTGCAACTTACGGCTCAAATCGAATGACGGTCGGGGCGCAAATCGGATGTCACTCGGGGCGTAAACTTGGATGTCATTTCGAGTACACGTACTCCGCACCCTCACCTTCATCCACGCAGTGGAGATTCTGCCTTTTTTGTCCTAATCCTAATGGGGAAAACTGACAAATTTAATATTCTAATTATGCGATTGCGGTAGTAGGGCAACTGAGGCCGAAAGACGCAGGAACTGCGTTCCGTGTTCGCTCAGGATCTTAGTACTTCATGAATGGGTACGACAGCTGTACTTGTGCCTACGGGTGTACCGGTCCTAATATACAATATGAAGATGGCCATACTGGAAGATGAAGCGGACAATAGAAGCAACGTATGGAGAACTTGGAAGCCCAAAATTTCTGGGAGTCAGTAAGGAACCACTATATGCGTTTGTATACTAAAGGAAATGTAGTTTACTTGGGTTAGGAGACAAGACTGAAACAGTTTTTGCCTTCGAAATAGGCTAAAGGCGTTTTTTGGTGAAGGCTCACCTCTTTGCTAACAATCAAGATTGCAGCTGACGTCTGTACGCGTGAGTGTTAGAGAAGTGTGGTCGTTTTCGGCCTTCCAAGACTGCAATTTAAACCTATATATGTAGGACATATATTAAATTGTCGAATGTGTATTTTACGTTGCTTTTTTGTTGTGTGATTGTTTGTTACAATGTGGTTTGTAGTGTTGCGGAGTGTATTTGGTATTGCCGATCGCATGTTCCGGCATTTAACTTGTGAGGCCAACGCTGCGCAATCCTTTCGCGCCGCATTCGTGTCAGCGACTTTGTTACCCCGAAGTCCACAATGCCCAGACACACTGTACAATATTATCGCCTATTCATCGGCATAGGCTGCATTTATTGCTCCGATTACTCGGTTCAGAATCACGTTTTTTTTGTTTGCCTGAAGGCTCTTATGTGAAGATGCTCGTAGTGCATGGAAAAATTACTGCATATTTGATTTTCTGTTATGTGTTACACTGCTTTGAACATTTTATCAGCTTCAACTGTATACATGCAAGTGTTTGCGTAATTGTTTTTGTGCGGTCCAAGTTATGTTCTGCACACAATAGGATACTTCGAGACATGTGTGTATAAAGCAATCTATAGGTACTTGAAATTTATGCGCAGAAAATAAATAAGCTTTTCAATGAATAAATTACTTAAGTAATTTGTTTAGGACACTTTGAAAATTGACAAGTAAGAAATCATACCCAGCAGTAAGTTCGGTTATACGAGTTGGGTCGCCTTCGTTAAGGAAGTTCCCGCGTTCTTAGGCAAATGCTCTGTCGCAGATAGAAATTCGCCGAGGAGGACGCGCAGTTTGCAAACTGCTTCTTAGTTGGTGTTTCTCTGGGGACAGCATTACAACGATATTTTTTCAATATAGTGATCTTTAGATTCTACGTGAGGGAAGAAAACATGCACTTCTGTTTTCACACTCATGGAGTCACCATGTATCACACTCCATAGAGTTTCATACTAATATATAGTAGAGGAAAATCTGTCGCTGCAGTCGCTGGCCACAGTGGGCGGCGCCATTGCTTTAAGCGACGTTCTTCGCCTACGTGACTTAGATAGCCATATGGCTTCTTTTTCGTCGCGAAGCCGAAACCGACAAAAAAGGATGTTTTTTTTTCTTGTTTATCGTGCATAAAGCTTCTACATAAGCACTGACAAATTAATCTTTTAAGGGGTTCAATTTTAAAATAACAACACAAAATAGGTGAACTTTCTATAGTAATATTGTTGATGTATTGCAGCAAGAGCCAACTTTTCACTTGTTCATGAGCCATGCCAAGGACAAGTGGAACGTGCCAGCCAGGTATATGACGGAACGCTCGCCGAAGCGCGGCTCCCCTAGGCAGTGGCGCCAGATTTTCCTCTAGTATATATTAGTATGAAACTCTATGTCACAGTATATGTACGTGGTTTCGGCGGGGGCCCGTTCAAAATACGCCAGAAGCGATACTGTGCCAAAGACGCAGAACTGGGTCTACCGCTTTCTAAGCGCTTTGTGAGGCATATCCTTATATATGTTTCAGAACTGCATTCGCAAACACAAAAGCCTCACAAATAGTGCAACAGCCAACAGACGCTACCTATTAGCCCCTTAGGGCTGATGAGAAAGAAGTTTAGTGTGTTTCTGATTTCTAGGTATACAATTTTTGTTTGAAATATGTGTTATGAATGTTAATTCGTCGTCAGGCATGAGGGCCAAACCTTATGTGTCCTTTCAGGTGCACACTTTTAGTTTGCTGACTGTGACTCCTGGTTGCACGGAGGTTTCTGGGTGTATTTTATTTATTTAATTTTTTTTATTTATCTATTTATTTATTTATTTATTTATTTATTTATTTATTTATTTATTTATTTATTTATTTATTTATTTCCATACCCTAAAGGCCCGCGAGGGTATTACATAGGGGAGGGGGGGTAGTGTGGATTTTGATCGAACGTACGGTACATTTTAAAGCAGAATATAACAATACAGGCAGGCATGTTCTACATGACTAAAACATCGAGAAATTGAAAGTACAATCCAGAAGCAACGTCAAACAACAATACATTACGTTGAAAAGGAAAAAGGGTTCACAAAAAATACACTTACAAACCAAAGTAAAAACAACAAAGCGCAATCGCTACACTAAACAGGCTAAAAAACACAGATGAACAATAAAATAAGAGATTCATACGACGTCAAAGAACTTCAAGAAAGGTTTCGTGTGCATGCTGAAAGGATGATGAATCGATGTGAGCAGGCAACCGGGTACATTTTCGGGTTGCAAGAACTAAAGGAGATTCTACATCTTTCTGCATTCGCGGAAATTGGTCTGACTTTGAAATTGTGGTCTACCCAGGCGGAGATATGAGGCCGTGGAATGATATGAAGCTGGGAAAACGGCGTGCTGCTGTGGAGCAGCGAATAAAAAAAGATAATCGTGCCAAATTGTGGCGCGTGGATTGAGTGATTGAAGACACGTTTATTCTATTTTCTTGCGCTTTGGCGCTGCTATGGATATATCGGTCGGTAGGGGATTGGTAGGGAAGGAAAAAGTGGGAAAGGATAATGCCGCCATTCACTGCGTCAGCGGCCTGGACGCAACACTGTGGTCGCCTGGAGCCATAGCCACCGTACTGAACTGAGCGTCGCCACAAAGCCGGTCACCAACGACTGGTGCTGCGGGGTCCAACAAAAAAAGCAGCAGGGCGCGCCACAAGCTAGTAGAGTACCCAGCAGGAGCTTTTGGTGGCGGACAGGACCGGGACTGGAGAGACGTGGGCCAGGGTCCAAGTCGCACGTTGGTGAGGACACGGTACCGAGGAATACTGCAGCGGGGGCAGTACCACCCTAGATGTTGTAGGTCTGCCCTGGTATGGCAAGTGCTACAGGTGGTCGCGTGCTAGCGAGGGTAGATTCGGTGGATCCTTTAAAGAAGATATGCTTTGGTAGCGCGAGTACAATGACGTGATGAACCGGGTTGCCTTGTTCTTGACGGATTCCAAGAAGTCAGTTAGCTTCACGTAATCAGAATGTCATATGATACAAGCGTATTCTAGGAAGCACCGGATAAGGCATTTATATGCATGGAATCTTCTTTATTTCGCTGTAGCAATAGACGTCTCTTGAGAAGGCCAAGGTTTTTAAGGATTTTAGAAGTTATGTGTTCTATGTGATACGTTCACCTAAAATTCGCCGTATACAACACACCTAAATATTTGAACAATTGAACTGAATCTATTGGAGTAGCATTCATTTTATAGTTAGCAGTGAGGGCTTCGGGGACAGAACTAAACATTAAGTGTTTGGTTTTTTCTACGTTAATTTCCATTTGCCAACTCCTAGACCATACCTCTTGCTTAATTGGATCAGATGGCCAGATAGTTGTGTCGGCTGGGCTAGATATCTCTGTATATACTCCACAATCGTTCGCAAACAGGCGAATTGGTGAGTTGAGAATCCATGCTATGTGATTGATGTATATCAGGAATAAAAGAGCACCTAACGCTAACCTTTGAGGGACCCCAAATGAAACGCGTGCTTGATTACAAATACAATTGTTTATTTTGACTGTCTGCAAACGATTGGTTAAAAATTCTTCTGTCCATAATGTTTTCGTTTGGTCAAGCTGGAGGTAGCGAATTTTTCGTAACAGACGTTTTTTTGGCAAGCTATCCAAGGCTTTTGATCAGTCGATGAAAATTGCATCAACCGGGCGGGACACGTTTAGAGTGGAATTCAGGTCGGCTACGAATTCGAAAAGCTGTGTTTGGCAAGACAGATATTTTCAAAAGCCAAGTTGATTGCTTAGGTGCCCGTTCTTCAGGCGACGGAGGGTAAGTATATGCGTGAATAACATATGTTCCAGTAATTTCTGGTTTATTGATGTTAGTGAAATGTGCCTTTAGTTATTGGGGATTGTACTGGTACCTGATTTTGAAATTGGGGTCACTTCCGCTGATTTGCAGTCTTCAGGGTTGAGTACTCCATCAAGTTATTGTTGAAAAATCATAGACAAAAAGATTATGAAAAGTGACTTATTATTTTTAGACGTTTTGCACCAATTCCTTCTGTTCCGGGCTTGTCTTGGGTGCCAATCGATATATTGCGGAGGCTACGCCATGCGTAGTGATTACGATAGCGGAAAAGTGGTACGGAACTGCGGGGGACGGCAAATCGAGGCAGCTATGCAGTGGTCGCTAAACAGTGCAAACTTGAGAGGAGGAGGTGTACAGTTTTTCAGCGCATTCTGCAACTGGCAAGATCCTTTTATCATCACTTGTGAGGGGCGGGGCAGAGTTATCCCATGCGGCACAGAGACTGTGTCTCAAGACCGGCCCGTCTGTGGCCGCGTTCTGGCATGTCCGGCCAGCATCCAGTTCCTGGCAGCCACTTTCAATGGCCAACATTCGGCAACCTGAACTTCCGTATTTCTCCGGCTGCCCGTGTTCAGACGAACAACGGCAGCTACCCGACTGCAGATATTCAGTCCACTTTCGGCTGCCAATGTTGAGAAAGAGAACGGCCGAAGTACGGCCTTAGGGTATCCGTTTTCTTCGGGCAACCGGTGTTATAAAAGAGACCGGCCGACGTACGGCCCCATAATGTGCGTTTTTCATTCGGTTAGTGGTCCTCGGCCAAAAAACGGCAAGCGAACGGCCGCAGAATATTTGGCAACCGGTGTTCAAGACTTGTTGCTGAGCTAGTCGGTACATATTTTAAGGAAGAAGAAAACGTGGCGCAAACTAGACGTAGACGGAAGAAACGAGGCGCCTGTATAAGTCTTACCTCGTTTCTTTCGTCTACGTCTAGTTTGCGCCAGGTGTTCAAGAGGAGACCCGCCTACGTAAGGTCTCAGGTTATACGTCATTCTTTCGGCAAGCGGTGTACAGCCGAACAACGGCACGCGTCTCGGCACCGAGAATTCATGCACACACGTGTTTGGAAGGAGACCGGCCGGTGTAGGATCGGTTTTTCCCTGGATAAAGAAAAAGCCGTTAGGGAGCCGAACGACGAAGACGCGTTTTTATTCTGCTCGGTGTTTCTACCTTTTTAAATGAACGAACTTGGTTTGTCAAACAGTAATGAGTGTTCTAGGTGGACGGGCAAGGTGCAAGGACATACTGGGCATTACCAAGGAGCCTTTTAGGCAATCGGAATGTCATTTATTGCCACAAGAAGACTGTGCCACACCGACGGGTGAGCTAAGCCTCTCCAGTCACAGCCGCTACTACGCCTCTCCCGCCGGCATCGTCGACGCATCAGCTCCGGTTATTCGCTTCCTCAAAAAATGGAGTGCATTGGAGACATCGACCCGGCAGAGGTTTCCGACCCTAGATGGCGGTGGTTCACCAAAATAACTAGCCTTAAGCGGCGTCGAGCAAGCGGCCACCACGCTGGCGCTCAACTGGCGCCATGTCGAGGCCTTTCCACGAAAGAAAGGCCAGGGTGCGCAAAAGCGCAACTTTGCGGCTATTCTTCTTACAATAATACTGCAAAAAACAATGTTGCACCATTTTGTTGGTGATGAACGTAGAAGAGGCTAAGCTCGTGAATTGGTAGGTTCAACTTCGTTCCCTGCACTATGTTACTTCATAGAATTTTATGACTGATGGTTTAGAAACAAGTGTTATTTGAAATCTGCGATAACAACAGACCCTTGTCAATGACGAAGCTTGGATATTAATTTAGTTGCGGTGTTGGAAGGTGAGGTTACCTACACTTGGGATATCACTCATTTGGATTAACATAATCGCCAGCATCCTAGCAAACACGGATTTCATCAGGTTTTTCTTGCTCAACGCAGCTTGTTGAGTTCACGCACGATTTGGCTCTAGCTATAGATAAGCTTAAAGTAGTTGACTGTACTTTCTTGGACTGCAAAAAACTATTTGATGGTGTTTCATATCACTTTCTTGTTAGTACATTGAGGGCTATAAAGTTAATAAATCGGTTATTGCATGGACAGCCCGAAATCTCTCTCTAAGACAGCAGTCGGTCGCTCTCAATGGTTGTTCGTCCGGATATGTTCCCGTGACCTCAGGAATTCCTCAAGTCTCAGTTGCGGGCCCTCTTTTTTTCTGTTATATATAAATGTTATTACTATTGGCCCCGAATCTTTGATTGAAATGTTCGGAAATGACTGTGTAGTTTACAGGACTATAGTGAATGAACGTGATTCCGAATACCTGCTGGTTCTAATTTATTAAAATCCTGGTGTGCTGATTCAGAAAAGTCGTTGAATGTTAAAAGTGTGTTAACGTCACCTTTACAGGAAAACCTTCATTTCAATTGAATGCGTATAGCCTAAATTACGCTGCTTTAAGAACAGCCGTGGAATATAAGTAACTAGGAGTTTATTTAACCAGTGGTTAGTGCTTAAATAGGCCCGTTAACAGCATAAAAGTTACGGCTGCACGTGTTTTGGCTTTCTGAGACAAATTCCAGCAAACCTCTATCTAGCTTAAAAGAACAACCATATTTCGCTCTCGTGCGCTGGATGTTAGAGTACGCATGTGTTTTCTGGAATCCATACACCAAAGAGCTGGTTGATACGCTAGAAAACATACAGAATAGAGCAGCGCGATTCGTATTAGGCAATTGTCACTGTCAACTTAGCATGAGGGAAAATAAAAGTAAACTGTAATGCTAAGACGTGAAATATCCCAGACAAAACTTCAGGTGGAAATTTTTTCGTAATATCTATCATTCGTACACTGGAATTGAAGGGCAGAAGTATATCGAAGCGCCATTCTACATATCCCAAAGTGGGACCGCTAGCCTAAAGCAAATTATTACTTTCCTTTAAAGGTGACGCCTTGCGCGATTCATTTTATCTTATATCAATACGAGAGTGCAATTGTCTTATTACCTTCAACGTATGATTGTATCCATTGTTTATAATGACAATTTTCCTCGCGCTTTGTAGAATTGTTTTGTTATTTGGTTTCAAATTATGTATCTCCCTTTTGTAATGTATGCATAGGCGAAGCAGGTATGAAATAAATAAATAAATAATTAAATAAAATTCTGGAGCCGCAATTTCACCTCCGAAGGGATGAGAACCTCACACGTTCAAACTCCACTAATGAAACATTTATTGTTATTCGTTGCAGTATGCAAGGTTTGCTTTTTAAAACTACCATTGCTATGTTATTGGTTTGAAACAAATTATGAAACTCTAGTCTAATGCCTTTTCTTGCGTGAACACAGAGGTATACAACTGCAGCCACCTGATGCAGGGCGTCATTCGCAACGCGTCTAGAATTTTTTTAACGTAGTACGACATTATAGGAAAATTAATTTCTTTTGGACTGTTAAGCGGTGTGCACATAACTCATGAAAACAACATGAAGATAGATTGAAAATGAAAGTACTTGTTCGAACTCCTAGGATCAGCCCTGTGAAAGATCATCAGAAAAGTTGATCGAGTAGAAAATTTCTTTGCAAGAAAAATGGGAAAAAACTGGACATACTATTTGTGTGAAGGAAATTATTTTGAATGCTTCAGAGTGTTTCGTGGTGTACCAAAACGCTTCGTAAAGGCATTCGCGCGGGTTTTATATACAACAAAACTGGTCAAGAAACTGTTGTAACAATAGTTGATTTAGTCAGAGCATGAATGTTTTAGGAAGATTTTCCTAAAAGAAATTGGCTAAAAGTGGCACTTCATCTTTGTGGGCTGGAACCCAATAAAGTATGCGCCTTCCGGCCTTCCCTCCTCCTTCCCCGTTTACTACAGAAAAGCCGCTCCAGAGAAGGTATCAGAAGATATCAGAAGATATCGAGATATCAGATATCTGTTCAAGCTCTGCAATGAAATGAATATTTTCTGTATGCAACAGTAAAAGAGGCACATCAAATAGAGGAACGGCCATTTGTGAGCACTGTTTAGTAAATTAATTTTTCTGTAAATTGACGCTGATAATTAGACAAGGCTGCGCTGAAGGCTGGAGGGCTGGTGTTGGCGCGCGGGCTAACTTTGATGTAGGCGCAGTGGAACCAAAATGGTGGGTTTGTGCTGGTGCAAAGCACGACTAAGTCATCTGCTTGCGCTGCAAGCAGTGGTCGTCTACTGGCCTCAGTACAATTAACATACTCTGGCTGAACTCAGATGCGCGTAGCATGGCCTAACTTCCGGCAGCTTTACTCCGGCTGGAGTCCGACGACCGCATCTCGGCTGTCCTCCGGTGGCCGTACTTGGGCCGCTCATGGGTGGCTTTGGAATGGCCGCTGCCCTAAGGCTGGAATCTGGCCGTATGAACGTAAGCCGATAGACAGGCCGACGGACACTGGCCGTTGGGCAGCCATGGGAGTACGGCCGTATACGGCCAAAAGGCCCACATTTGGAGACGGGCCGAACACGGCTGCTGGGAAAAGGCCGTACAGAAAATCACCGGCCAAACTACACCGGCTTGAGTTAGGCCGAACAGTTTTGTGCTGCCCGGGATACTTCTCTGGGTAATTAACATTCTAAAATTTTTAGGGTCTATTATTTTATGGTTACGGAGCATGCAATTGTAGAATTTATATTTGGCTTGGTGAATTGCATTCGCGAACACGCTAGACGTACTTTTGTATTTAAGTCTTCATCTACGCGGACATCACTAAACCAAACGACGTAACCATCTTGCATTCGGACCTGTCAAAATTATCGGAATGATGCCATCTATGACAAATGGAAATTAATGTTAACAAAACCAAGCACGTACATTTCTCACGTGTTGCAGATCCTTCGCTTAATGTGTATCCATAAACAACATAATAATTCAAAACAGTTTCATCTATAAAGTACTTAGGCATTCTTTTTTATTTCGATTTTTCTTGGACTAGCCATGTAGAATACATAACCCGGGAAGCATTAGGAAAGTTCGGCCTTCTTAAACGTCGTTTGAAACTCGCGAAGAAGGACACCAAACATCACGCATATAATGGTGTAATCAGGCCAACCCTTACCGAAATAGCAGACCTTACCGAAATGCAGGAATCTGTTAAAAAACAAACCCGCATGGTTTACCTTGTCATGCTATTCCCTTTAAGAAAGTACGTCATCCATTAATCAAAGATTGAATCTTTCCCTACTTGCCATGCGCCGAAATGTTTTCCGCCTATCCTTCTTCCACAGGTTATACCACACTGATTCGCCATTCCATCCACCTTTCATTCACCCTACTTCGCACACTTCCATCCGTATTGACCATGATCATAAGGTAGAACCCCTATTTTCTCGAACAAAGAAACACCAATTTTCCCCTCTTGCTTTGTCGATAAATGAGTGGAACTCACGGCCTGATAGTGTTGTCGCATACACACAGCAATCAACATTAAAACTGCGTTAAGTGCTTTTCTTGAAACCGATAACCAGTCTTAGTCATAGTAATACTTTGAGTGTGTAAAACTGATAAATTCTACGTTCTCATTGTGTTTTCTCGGTGAATATTTGTTCCGGTTTTTTCTGTAAATTTTTTTAAAGTCCGACTGATTGTTTTATTATACCCTGCATATATGAAAGAATCTTCATTTCTATTATTGCGGTATGTCTCCTCTCTCCTATTTAATAATCTGCTGGGCCCTTGAGGTAAATAAATAAATAAATAAATAAATAAATAAGCCAGTCATGGGGGTCGCTTGTTTTAGTCGTTTTGTGGTATGCTCTTTTGTTTTTGTTCATGTTTTTTTTTACTTCCCGAGTAAACCAAGGATTGATTGATAATTGATTGATTGATTGATTGAATGAATGAATGAATGAATTATTGATTGAATGTTGATTGATTGATTGAATAATTAATTAATTGATTGATTGATTGATTGATTGATTGATTGATTGATGAATGATGATGATTGATTGATTGATTGATTGATTGATTGAGATTGATTGATGATTGATTGATTGATGATTGATTGATATGCATTGATGATTGATTGATTGAGGATTGATTGATTGATTGATTGATTGATTGATTGATTGATTGATTGATTGATTGATTGATTGTGATGATGATGGTTAGGTTTTAATGGCGCAAGGCCGCCTAAGGGCAAAGAGCGCCAAAGAAGAAGTTATTTAATGGTTGATGAGACTAAATTCTAAAACGTGTGAGTAGATATAAAAGTGACGCAAAACAAAAGACAATGGAGATGGCTGGTGTATAGGGCCAGGATGATTACACGGGATATGACAGGAGCTGCAGAAATTTTACCTCAGCTAAAAACTTAAAAATACGTTGATGAGGAAACATTGGTTCGTCGGTAAAAATATGAAGGGTGCTGTAGAATGTGTCATCTGTGTACTTCAGGGAAATGTTTGTGTCGTGTTGTGTTAAGTGCCTTGCATTGAATGAAGATGTGGATCACGGATAAGGCCTTTCCGCACCAGCTGCACAGAGCTCTTGGAGATCCAGTGAGCAGGTGCGAGTGCGTTGCGTGCGTGTGGCCTATCCGTAATCTAGCCAAGGCGACTTCTATGTATCTGTTTCGTCTATCGCAGGTGTACGGCCCCAAGTCTGGTTTTATTACATGTAACTTGTTTTCTGTTTGTTCACTCAATGTGTTTGCCATGTTTGGTGAAGTTGTTGTTTGATGTGTGGCTTCACGTCGGTGTAGGGTA
>JABSTR010001739.1:0-48678 GCA_013339765.2 Haemaphysalis longicornis | reverse complement strand
GGTGGTCGCTTGAACGGCCCGTCCGCTTAATGATGCAAGATTGCCCAGCGTTTGGAAGCGGCGTCCCACCATTCTTGCCACTCACGGAGTAACACTTTACAAGGTATGTACGTGGATTGTTGTGGTATGTCCTGCCAATGTGTCGCCCTAACAAGTGCAGTCGTCACCGCTGCCTCGCTAGTCAAGCATGTATCTTGTAGGAGTTACGACTCGTTGAGTTTGTCTTGCGCAAAAAACGTACCTACAGTACAAAAGAAAACTATCATTGGCTAGTGGGCGAAAAGATCGAGGTGTAAATCTGAAATTACGGTTTATTGTTACCTTTACTGTTTACTGTTATATTGCTTCCGAAATTCAGCGCTGCAATGTTTGTTTACCGAGTGGGACTTTCCATCCGGGATAGTTGTTTTTGCATGCGGAGTGTAGCGTTAACAATAATTACCCCTTGAGGTTCTCCCGGACACTCAGTGCACGCATCCGGTCACTGAATTTACGTCGACTGTAAAACTGGCACCGGTGATTCTGTGTACGAAACGGCGTTATGAATACGTGCTCGCTTTTTCAAGTCGTGACTGTGAATCCTCTATGCGCTGTTCTGGCTTTTTGTTGTTGTTTCCCAGGAGTGATGCGGCTTACATCATAAATGTTTTATCCTGAGGGTCCATGTTTTTCTCTAAAGGTTTAATTGCATTTTTTTTTAATTATTGCGTGCCATCTGAATGGTGCAGCCGTGGTTAAGCCACTGATCGGGTCCTCTCACGCTGTTGTTATGTTCATGTGACTGCAATATATGCAGTATATTCGTACGTGACAGAATGCTTTCAAACTGAAGATCGTTCTAGAACGCAGAACATTTTCTATACACCAATCAAAACTGCATCGTGTGGCCAGATTAGTCGTCGAGTCGTTTTGTGCTACGAGCCCACCTTGTAAAGCAATTTTTAAATCCGTGGTTATTTGACCGTCGGTGTGTGTTCGCAGGCGGGCACTATAATTTATTGCCGTTTCCAGAGGGGTACTATGTTTGTCAAGAATAAGTGCGCCTAGCTGCTTCATTTCATTTTACATGAATACACTAGGTAGAATACCAGAATGACATAAGTATTATAGCAGCACGGTTGTGCCTCATTCTTTTAATTTTTATTTGTCTACCAACACAAGGAGACTCATTGCAAATGATTTATAAGCAGCCTTTGTTAGACACATATTTTAAAAGTATGGCATGATATTCGTTTGGCTTGCAGCAGACGTTGGAGAATAACTTATGCCCTGGAGTTGTTGAGGAGGTGAAATATTTCGTTCTTAACTTGGTTAGGATGTCTGATGTTGAACTTTTAAGCATGAAATTGGGAGAATAATGGACAGAAAAGTCTTTTTTAGAGAAAATACTTTCCAAGGGTAATTTTGGCATTTGCACAATAAAAGAAACGGGCTATTTTCTGATTGGCATGCTCTTATAGGTTTTGGTTTTACTAAGGAGGGTTGTGGGATTTTGACGATGCGTTGTCGGCATCATTTATGACATGAAAAAGCTGGATTAACTTGAATTCTTCTACAAACAGCAAGCTGACTAATAGCCGTAGTTTACTGATACTAGCTGAATTATAGGGCGGCCAACGTGTTTTGTAAGGCAATCAGTTTCACTTGGTAGCTTCCGCAGTGAAATGTCTAATTTTCAGGTCATGGCCGAGGTCGTCTGACTTTCTCAGATCCTGCAACAATGCCGCACAATACCCTGGAATGCTACCAACATTAAGCGATTGTCATTAACATGATGACCAATGTCTTGCGGGTGTGTGTCTCTCTTAAAGGGACCCGGCAACACTCTTTTAGCAGTGCAAGTAAACCTGCGCGACGCTTTGTTTACACACCCAGAAATAGCTGAGTCAAATATTACACGTGCACGTGAAGCGGTGAGTGCACAAATCGCTGTGAAATATGCGGATAAACCAACCGCACTCTCTTCAGTTCTCCTCATGATGCACCCCTGGCATGGCCGCTTTAGAAAATTGGTTTTTCACTACACCATTATTTATATATATTCATATTCATCTTCCTATTGTGGTCTCCGTGTTGTGAAAAAATGTGGTTTTTTATCCTATATAGCCTAAATAAACTGTACTGGATAGTACTAAAATGATAACATTGGCTTTCGATATAAACCACTTCTCAACATGACACATTTATTGGTAGCGCAGTTGATGTGACCGGTGTCTTTCCATGGTCATAAGACGGAGAGGGCGCGAGGCAGCGAATTGGAGTGCCACTGCTGCATAAGTGAGTGGAGTACAGTATCGAGCGTCAATCTGGCGTGCGGACAGAGGTCGACTAAAACACCCAGCACGGAAGATAAGAGCTGGCACAGGGCAGGCCATGACTTCTCTATATCAGCAAGCACATTTATTGGAATCAGTGAGAAGTCAGCGTCGGTCCGTGGCCTCTATTGTCCTTGTCGTTTGCGCTCTGCATTTCAGTGGAACATGCACTCCAAACAAACCTAATCTTTCATTCAATAGCGAGAAGACTTGGGACGCCTTGTCGGGGAAGCGAGGACCCACCGGCGACCGTCGCGACTCGAGCTCATACGACAGGCCATGGAGACCCGCGTTCTCGGGGACGTTTGGAAGCATCACGCTGCAATTGCTACGCGAACAGTGCGAAGTAGAAGAAAGGTACTCCACGTTAGAGCAGGATCGTCTGAGCAACAAAGCCGGAGAGAATGGTGCATGTAAATGGAGTGCCGCGACTTCTGAACGAAAAATGAGCGACCGGCAGTCTCAGCTGCTTCTATTCGAGATAAGGGTATCACTACGAACGGGGGGGTGGACGCAAGGTCCGGTTGAAGCAATTCGCGTACGCCACTAACGAAAGCTGTGCGAGGAAAACTGAGTAGCTCACAGTTTAAGCAGCAGCAAACGCCGCGCGTGTGGTCGATCCTTAAGCTCACGAGGGAGGAAACACTTCTGCGAAGTGTTCGCATGACCATTTATGTGCGCGTTGCTAATGCATTCGCAAGGACCCAGCTGTTCATAAATGGTTCAGTTAGGCGAAAATTTCCGCAGTCTATTGGTCCCCACAGTGAGAGAAAAAAGAACAAAAGAGCAGATGTAAGAAGCGCGGACTTCGCTTTGTGGACGGCGTAGCCACTCAGACGTCAGGTCGAAGCGCTGCTCCCAACCGGAATCTGGAGATGCGGTGGTTGCCCGCCATCTTGACAGGTGCCGCGACTTCCAGTGCAGAATGGAGTGTGCATTTAGTGCAGGACGGGAAATGATTAAGGAATGTAAATGACCGCGAGGAGGTTCCTGTACTTGTGGGCGTCAAAAAGTGACAGGCAGCCGGTGCAGCTGCTGAAGGTGGCGATTGGGAGGACTGAGGCGGTTAGAACGCTAAGCATGGTTGGCCCTCTGTGCGAGAGGTATAGGAGAAATGCCGCGTTTCGCACAGTTGAGGCCGGAGCACACTTTGGTATCGAACTAAGGGTCAATTAACGAGACAGGAGGATAAGACGCTCACGCTTTCCTAAACCTTTTTTTTTAATTTATATTCTAGAATATTTATTATTGCGACGAAGACAAAGCTTCTAAAATGCGTTACCGTAATGTGCCTAGATAAAAACCAACTGGAAGCGAAGTAGTGAAATGCCACTGTGACTCCGTTACGGTATAGAACACACAACCAGCCACCAACAACGGACCCCACGTTACGGAGCACAGCAAGTATTATTGTCTAGAAGCGAGATAGCTATATGTATGGCAAAAACCACATTTCTATCTTTACAAGCAAGAAGAAAAATTACACCATCTTCACACGGGGAACCCTGAGTAGTATGCGAAGCAGCCATAAGGTCGGCTGAAGTTACCTCCAGTTTTCAGTTCTTCATTTTCGTTGACGTTCAGCTTCTCGTGCCTTCGTTGTATCAGTACCTTCCTGACGTAGTTTGAATGAGTGAATGACATAAGGTGCATTCTTAGCACATGCTCGCGTCTCTGTTTGTAGCGTAGTGGGAAGAGCGCCACGTACCTCCCGCTAGAGAGTCGTGGGATTGAAACCGGGCGCCGCCTAACTATTTCTTTTTGTAGTGCACTGCGCTGACGTCAGCCCAAACGATGACGGGGCTGAAGATACGCGCATGCGCAGTGGAGTGCGGACAGCGGGCAATGACAACGACAAAGGAAACAACTAAATTTGAGAGTTCGGTTTTGCGCTGTCTTCACGTTATACGAATTATAGAATTGCACAACGGGTTTATGCATGTGGACAATGTTAAAGTCCCAGTTGATGTTCTGCGATTTAGGTTGCCTAAATAAATAAAGCAGAAAAGAAAGACAGGTGCTTTTCTGGCTCTATTTAGTGACAAAATCTAGTTACCCGAGACTCGTACACCCTAGGGAAACTGAAACTAATTTTTCTGCAGTATGGCAAACGTCTCTGAGAAATATCTCAGTCTTCGGTGAAAAAGTTTTAAACAAAATGCAACTTTGTCACCGTGGAACATGAAGCAAGAAAGAAAAAAAGAACAGATAACGCTTGGCAGTGATAGTGAGCAGACTGCATCGCCACTGATGATGTATATCAATTTCCGGTCCTTTTTGAGAGAAAGAGAAAGAAGGAATACTTTCATACATGATGTCATCTAAGGGGATACGGAAGATTTATTTGTTTTAATATATTCTGGGCACCGTGGGCCGTCATGATAATAAAAGCGACGGAAATTTTAGAGGAACGGTAGCGTAGCTTGCGAAAGATGACGTGTTAAGCCTCTCCGCATAGGAACCAAACCCTCAAGACCAGACAAAAAATTGCATAGGAACACTCAGATGAAAAATATGCAAAAGTAATAGACAGAAATTAACCTGTTTCAGTTTTATGAGAGCTAATGTCATTTTTTTGAAGACGGAAGTCATTGCAGGGCTACCTAAACAAACAATTTTGGTTCATATTATCCCCTGATTAGGCGGCCTTGCCAGACGTTGAAATAATGCTTAAAGTATATACAGGCGAGCTGTCCAAAACTTGTAGAACTGCAGGCGCCGCTTCAATTGTGCCCATTATTCAGTACCAAGGAATCATCACGCATATTTGAGGCAGATGTGCAAAATAAAGCGAGAATGCCACCGTTTTAAATTGGAAATATCCGTTAGAGTGGTTTTGTAGGACAGAAAAATGAGAAGTACTCCAAATTATATCTTTTCTCCATGTGCAAATGATTAAAAACACACATTGAAGGAAAATTTCTCCACTTATGTTCCGAGCAGCGAAAGATGAGAAATATAAATCAAACAGACGGTGCCGTTCCGTCAGACAGCACGCTACCACTGAGTACCCGGAAAATATTATTGGTTTGATGAAATCTAAATTGCTCTCATCAAGCGAAAAGACCGAAAGGAGGGAAGAGCGTGATAGGATGGAGAATGATAGTCTAGGCTGGTATAAGTTGGAGCGGCGGAAACCAACTATCGCGCTAACCTTGCAGTGAAGCAAGTACATCTGAAGTCAATTTACCCTTCAAATGCCGGAAGTGAGCAGTAGCTGAAAGGTACAGAAGGCGTTATTTCAATTAATTGTAGAAGTCACCGCAGTGAGTGCGATCTTTTAAACAGAAGGGGAGATGTTGAATATATTTAATGATTGGTACCCTAACGGCCACCTGGCAATACGGAAGAGAGTGGTTACAAACACAAAGAAACAGCGCTAGTTTATTATATCATAAAAATAAGTGCATGCTTATACAACATTATCTAAAGCGTTGTAAAGAGTTTGTGAACTTGGATTACAGCAATGTACGGGCCTGATTTTAAAACCCCAGCCCGGCGCGAGCCCGCTTTGTGAAACGCTAGCCCGGCCCGGGGCCGTAACACCGAGCCCTGGCTCGGCCCAGGACCGGGTATTCATAACCGTCGTTTCATTCGGGCCCGGCGTGGGCCAGATCATTTATTTTTGAGCCTAGGGAGGGCCAGCGTGTGTGGGACCAGGGCCGGTGTTAGACGCTGAAGAAAGTTTCTTTATTATATTTCGTCCAGTGTATTCGTACACGGAATCACATGGAGCACCTATACTGTGCAAGCACGTCCTGAATTGAAACGCAAAAAAAAAATATGGGTTTAAAAGTTCACGTAGTTTACGATACATCATCTTCAGTTCACGCCTTATTGGTGCAATAATAGCTCGCACTCTTACACGAGAGACACCATCACCTTTGATGAGCAGACTCTTGGGACTTTCACGTGGTTCTATCGGCCACAGGGTGGAATTTAAGAAATGTTTTCTCTCCTATTGAATCCACCAGTATGTGCGTACGTTGAAATATTTTACTTGCTGTGGTTGTTGAGCGGTGGTGTGTCCATACCACGCGAGTATGATTCCCGTGGACGGCAGGCGCATTTATATTGGTGCGACATCTAGGACGAACGCGTACATAGACATAGTTGCACATCTCCAGGTTGTCTTAATTAATTTCTTCCCACTAAGGCAATTCTTGTAACCTTATCGCTGGTATGTTATGCACCAAAATATAAAATCTTGATGCAGTACATAAACTGTCTTAAAAATTACTTTAGAGTGACTCTCAGACCTAGAAAAACACGTTTTCAAATGAATGCGTACAACTAACATCGGGAGGCGCGTAAAAATAAACTCAGAATATTCCCTTTTATATTCTTTTCAACACTTGAATACCGAACTATTAACGGCCGGGCCTATGAATCCAAGCCCGAGCGCGAGTCCTGCCCGGACCCGCCGATAATGGACTTCGGGCTGCTTGGCCCGGCCCGCGGACCCGGTCTGGCATAGGCTATCGGGCCGACCCGGGCCGGTGCAGTGCTCAAAAACCAACTATAACAAATTTCCTTCAGTATCTAAGCCCTGTCCTGGTCACACCCACACGGACCCTAGTTAGGCTTAGAAATATTTTACCTCGCCCGGGCCCCGCCTGCGCTTCAGCTGACAGGCTTCGACCGGGCGAAGGCCAGTCTCACTTATAGACACCGGGGCCCTAGCCGGGCCCGGGATTAATCTTACGGGCACGAATCGGGATCGGATTTCATGAAGCTGGATCGGACCGCGCCTGGCCCTTAAAATTAGGCCCATCGCAATTATATCGCTCCCCGTCTCCGCTGGCCACGTCTACGAACCTACACTCTAGCCGTCATTGCATAATGGCAGGCAAAACCTTGACAGTGTGCCTGGAAAAAAACGGATAGCTCTGAACTGTTTATGAACTACGCCATATTAGTTTTGCCTAATGCAAATTATTTTGAAGTGCTCTTCTTTCGTCGCGGGAAGAAGCCATCTGCTTGAAAGCATAGCTGATATCACTGAATTATGTAGAACCGAGAGTCTGCACTCTTAAAACAAGACAACAAAACTCGACAACTAGACAACAATTATTATGAATTGTCGGTTCAAACACGGTGCACATATGGGAAAAAAATATAACCGATAGTCTCGACAGCGTTGAAAACAATCCCGAGCTCACTACAAAACTTCTTAGAGGGGACATGTTCTGTGGACGACCTTGAAGATCGCCTATTGTATCGTGTCACGCTGTCTATTTACCAGTTTGTCCGCCGCGCCAAACAAAACCGGAGGTCAGGGAAGAATGCATCCCCAGCCTTCCGGCTCACGCCTAGTTCAGCCAGCGACAAGCTGGAGATCCGGAACGAGTGTACCTATACGGGTGGCGATCCTTTGATCACGATTACAGATAATTTCCGTAATATTCTGCGATGATTTTATTATCATGTCATCTTTGGAGTGAAAAAAAAGTATATATAAAAAATGATCAGTGACGTACCTCGGTTATGCCAAGATATACGTAGCATGAGCTAAGGTTCAGCTGGTTATTAGCCTTCTATTTTACCGGATTCGCTTGATCATCATGCTTACTGCTGCTTCAATGACACACACACACCTCGTATATGCATTTTGTGATACATACTTTTATGAAGCGGCTCCGGTGCAACGT
Organism: Haemaphysalis longicornis; assembly: GCA_013339765.2. Classification (NCBI taxonomy): domain Eukaryota; kingdom Metazoa; phylum Arthropoda; class Arachnida; order Ixodida; family Ixodidae; genus Haemaphysalis; species Haemaphysalis longicornis. Next base: position 40,712 of record JABSTR010001739.1, on the reverse strand, counting down.
CACCAATCTCCCCTGGGCTAGCAGGTTGCACAGGCGCACACCGGTGTTGCTCTGAAGCAGGAGCCATCGGTTGCACACCCGGCCACCCCTCGCATGATCTTCAAGTGGACCGGGCCGCTATGGGCAGAAGGGATGTCGGCGAAGACTCTGGACGTGTGGGGTTTGTGAGAGACACTGGGCAGCCAGCAACGTTCTGCGCGCTGTCTGACGCCAGCGCTGTTCGCGTGCCCGCAGCACCGCTCCCCAGGAGGCACGCCAAATTGCTAAACCTGAGGCCAGTGTCTCACGGGAGAGTATGCCTTCCGTTTATTGGTTCCACAAGGTTTCCGGGGGGTTTAGTAGGTGCGGACAGCGCAGAAGCTTAAAGCATTGCGAAAAAGCTACTGTCAACTCTGTGTGTGTGTGTATGTGCGTGCGTGCGTGCGTTTGCTTGTGCGTGCGCGTGCGTACGAGTGTGTTTACGTTTGTGTGTGTGCGTGCGCGTGAGTGTGTGCGTGTGCGTGGGTGCGTGTGCGTGTGCGCGTGCGTGTGCGTGTGCGTGCGTGTTTGTGTGCCTGTGTGTGTGCGTGCGTGTGCGCGCGCATGGGTGTGTGTTTGCGCGTGTGTACGAAACACTACGAATTCATTTGAGGCACAGGTTACACACAGGAACGCATTCGTTGGCTCATATCGCAAATCGAAGCAATTCCAGCTTTCGGCAAGCAATCAGGGCTATTCAAGGTCAAATTCCAACTCAAGCACAGCAGACAATGCCCCTGGGATTCCCCGCCTGGACTCTGTCGCCCCTTCGGATAAAAACATTTATACCTGGAATTGATTCAAAAAAGCACATGCCTCAAATCAGCCTACCTTCAGATGACACTCGCACACATTAACACATTTTACACTGCAACGACCCATTTTTACTGGGGGTCGGCAACATCTGAGTGCAGTTCATCAGGAATTTTTATTCCATCAGCTGGGAAAGCCCTGTCATACCGCCTTGAGCGACCGACTTTGTCCACGTCGGCTGAGCTTCATGGGATAAAAGAAGCCATCCGATACATTCTTCGCCAGCCGTCGACACAGTGTACCATTTTTTCTGCGATTCGACGAAGGCAGCTCTTCAGACCCTGCAACGCGCTAGCTGTTTCAGCCTTCATGAACATGCCCAGCGAGAAGTGAAGTTTCTCCACCATCTCGCATTCGTCTCTGGACATCGTGTGACACTACAGTGGCTCCCAGGCCACTGTGGCATATTGGGTAACCAGAAAGCGGATGAGGCTGCCCGCAGTGGCCTAGAATTGAGAACACCAAGAAGGATTTTTTTCAGGAAAATGATGCCTCAGCCATGACTAAGGCAGTAGTTTTGGCTGAGAGAAACCGCTTATGGTCCCTTCCGGAGTTTCATCAGGCCTTTCTATATTGCATAGACCTGCACATGAGAATGAGGCTGCCGGAACGACCCTCGCCGACTGGAGACACTGTACCATCGACTACGCCTTAATGCAGCGTTTAAAATTCGTTCCTTTCATCGTATAGGCCAGACTTCCAACCCATACTGTGACAACTGTGGCTCACCCGAAACCATCGAACATATACTACTAGAGTGCTCTGCTTATGCTGAATCAAGGGGCCCGTTTACAGCAAAGAATTGAATGTCTCCAACCTGGACCAATAACACTAAGCTTGATGCTTGGACCATTCCACTCACCATCCTCCCAGCGCAAAGCCCTGTCTGCATTATTTGAGTACCTCGAGGACATTGGCGTCGCTACAACACTGTAGCCATCTCCATAGCGTGTGCAGTCAAGTTTTTTACTCAGCGCCCTTAAACAGGACTCTATTCATTTTTAATTTTTATTCTTTTTTTTATTCTTATCTTTTGTCTCCTACTCTACTTCTTCCACCTTCTTCCTTTGTTTCCTCCCTCTCCCCCTTCCCCGCAGAGTAGCATGTCAGCGAATTCATGCTGGCAAACCTCTCTGTTTTCTCTGTAATAAAGAGTCTCTCTCTCTCTCTCGCCGCAGAAACACACACCCAAGCCGAGGTGGATGGCGCTTTCCTGTGGAAACGGAAAACAAAAACGCCCGGGTGTCGAGATTTCGACGCACTTTAAAGATCCCCAGCTAGTCAAAATGTTCACGGATGTTTCCACAACGGCGCGTAGATTTTTAGGTGCAGCTTCGCGGGTTACACCTTACAATCAGCATCTTTGGGTGAGCAAATGTACGAGACCCTGCGTTTACGACACAACTGCTTTTTATATGTAAATTGCCTGTCAGCCACAAGTAACTCGATCGCCAACACGTCTAAGTAGTTAGGACTCGCACTCTGTGTACAGATTTACTGACCCACAGTATGACCTAATTTTTATTTACCGTATGCTGCCATTAGCTCTTGACGAATTTGAGAACACCTCTGCTCTATTGCTGTTCTCCCTTCAATAAACAACGGATTTGTGTTGCGGGGATGCAGGACATCAGACATGAACTATAAAAGATTCGAACGATGTATTTACATGGCAGCCGTCACCGAGCCGGGACAGGCTACGCCCACCCCCACGTCTTCGTCTTTTACAAAGGCTAGGTCCATTCCGCTGCACGGCACTTCCCTCTTCATCCTCGTGCTGAGACATTTTCCCCTCGTCGCAAGGGACCGTCCTGTCAGGACAACAGCGAATGAACGGGTGCGGTGGGATGGGGCAAGATGAGTATAAATAGTGAATTACTTTCCGCAGCGGATGACGATGAAGGGCTTGGGGAAGACCTGTCCCCGAAAATTGGCGCCTGCCAGGTGACGAGGAAACGGTAAGTGTGCTGGGAACCACGGCGGACGAAAGCGCTGGGGACTCGACTCGGCAAGATCGGCAGGCCTCGGCATCTTACATCAAGTCTACTCTCGGTTGTTCTGGATCGGCCGCTCACGATCTCGGGACACGAGGCGGGGGACATCTTCGAGTCGTAGTCGTGGTGGGGCTGAAGTGGCGCGACACGGCCCATGTACCTTCGGCGATTGCGTTGATACCCGAGGCAGTGCGACGCTGGGGCCAGGATGCGTATGAGTCCGCGCCCTCCACCAAAGGTGATACGAGGATTGAAGAAGAGCGAACACGTGTATTTGCATTATTTACATGGTTGCCATCACTGAGCCCGAGAGGCTACACGAACGAACCGCTTCTGCTTTGCGAAAGGGTTAGTCCAGATTGATTTTTTCACTTATCGCTTCACAATCTGCTTGGTAAAATACTGTGGAGATTTTGCATAACCAATGCACCATGTGGCTCGATAAGCTTCCACAGTTGATATCTTAATGCGCATGCTTTCAGTGCACAGAAAAGTAACGTATTCTAGAACCAATGAAAAATTACTCCGTTTGGAGCCCATAGAGAGTTTTATTTCTCAGTACAAATATCTGGCCTGCCAAGCGTATGCATACGAACAACGTGAATCGCGCTACATCGCATGCGTGCTGTCGACGACCCCCATAGGAAAACGTTCTTCGGGTTTACTGTATTTCAGGGTACTCATATTGGTGGTAACGCGCACACGAAACAGGGATAAAGGAAAAAAGACACAAACGCTTTCTTTTTTCGTCCATATTTTGTGAGCACCTTTACTTCTGCGAATAATACTTTAGTAGTAGCGCAGTCATTCGCTCCGCAGCACTATATTTTAACGTTATACAATGAAATCAAGCACGACAAAGACCACATTCAAATTTCTCTCAGGTATGGGTGGATGCCGGTTTCGGTGGGTTGACAATACGAGAATTTAGGGGCGTATACAATCGTTAATGATCACAGCAGACAGAGGCAGGAATTTCGTAGGAATATTTTAACCAGTCCCACGCGTGTTTGGTTTTGCGTTGTATCTACATACGCACAATAGGCAAGAAATTCACATGACGATTTTGTAAAAGGAAGCATATAGTATAGGATTTAAATTACAGAACGATTCCTATTGAAGGTCTTGAAGGGCACAATTTACTGTTGCAAATTGGTTAATTTGCTGATTAGCTATCTGCCACAAGCTGGTAGAAGAAGGCGGTGGTGACTATGGGACTTGCCAAGTGGTGGAAGAAAAAAGAATGAAAGAAAGGAGAGGGGATATTGATATCCTCATGGTACATAGGACATCAATCCGTGTGTAGAAGTATGCCTAACAAGTGCCCGCTTTTATCGTTCATTTGGGGGGCCACGTGCTTCTAAGTACGGAATCTCTTCAGACATAATTTAAACAATGCTTGACTAATACATGGGTATTACTCCAGCTTCGAATGCATCAGCTCGAAAGTTTGATTGCGTATTTAGAAACGCCCGGCAGTCAATGAGGACCATAAACCCGTAAACGTGTCTAACATATTTGTATATTTTGCTTGGTGTTTTATGAACCTTGATAATGAATGTGCCCTATTTCAAAAACAGTAGTTGAAAGTTAGTGCTCTGTCGGTGCGCATCTTCCCTGTCCGGGTGTTCTTAGTGTATCTTTTTTTTACGTTGGCTTGCCCGTAGCTTTTTAACCCCTAAACATTGACTAGACCTGCAGCGGAGTCAGGGACAATGATGGTGCTTGGACGCACTCCAGGGCTGAGGCGGCGATGGTTTTAGTCTCTTCGGGTGAATTTCTAACATTTTACGTAGAGTATTCATGGGCGCTTGAGAGCGACTAAATGCTTGAGAAGTTGCATGCTCCTCATTAGAGCATGGCTTTGCATTGTGTCAACGGTATGCACCAGCACAAAGCTAACGGGAGCCCTTCTGCCGGGGTACATATCTCGAGGGTTCGTAGAGAATGCGGCGGAGCAACGAGAATCCGGTGAAGACGAGTTGTTACCATTCCTTTAGTTCAAAATGATGGCGCCTTTAATTTCGTCTCAGGTGTAATGAATTCCCTCGTGGACTAGCTTGGCAGTAGAAATTGCCGGGAGCAGCCCTAGTGCTCGGTTGTATGACTGACAATTTATTATATCTTGTTTTTGATTTCACTGCTTTGGGCTCACAATTAGGTGTGCCTGAAGTAATGTAGCTGATAAGCTCGGATAATTAGGAACATTTTGGCGATAATCCGCAACGCGTGTAATGAGATGTATGAATATTTCTGGGTACTGGGTAGTTGTAGAACCTTGAATATACTTGAACCCCTAGATTCTGTTGTGAGGCCAGTTTGCGTGGATGGTTCTGCAGTGGTAGGAGCGCCTTCGGGGACACTTCCATGTCTGGGTTCGTGCAGTTTTAGCTTCATACGTTTGTGGAGTATAAAAAGTGCGTACTTGTTGATCACAGGCCTAACGCCACTACGCCCAATGCAGGGTTTTCTTGTGCCGACGGCTTCTAGTAGGACATCGCGTTCTTCGTTCGATCAACAGGACGTGTTTATGGTGAAGTATTCGGCGTAGAGTGCAGAATGCATGTTACAGATTATGTGGCGAAGAATGGGTATGTGTAGGTTTCCTGGAGAACAGGAGGGAGAAAACGTAGCCTAGAGGAGTGTACAACATGAAAAGGTGGGTAAGGCGACTGAACTTTGGCCGAGGTCGAAGCGTGTCGGAGTACTTGGCAAGCAATGTTTGTGCCGCGTGGCGCAAACGTTGACTGCGGACAGTAGATTGAAGGCATTGACAAACTGCCACCTTGGAGACATTTTCCAAGGCGCCCTTAGTGTCGAAGGTAAAGATGGCCCTTCTAGTTTCTCTGCTTAGTGGAGTGAATACATCTTTCCATGAGTTGTAGTAGCACATCTTGTGCATATAGGTGTGCCCGATCTACACATATAATGTCAAGACCATATTATCTTCTTTGCTAAACAGTGACCTAATGGGCACCGAATATTCATAAAATTTACCGGTGCACAAGGCCAGAGATATACGTCTAAGGTTTTCATGGTTATTAGAACTTCAGGTTTGATAACTAGCCTAATATCCGCGCATTTGCCCCCGTAACAGAGATAGTTCAAGTAATTTTGGGTCTACACAGTAACTGGCCTTGCTTGGCGCTGTTGCGACTGACACTCATGGCTTGCTTAGCCTATTCTTGTTTAATCTATTGTAGATGAATTTGTGGATGGCAGATTTGAATCTCCAAACAGTGTGCTGCTGTGTGGTACTGTGTACCACCTACTTCCGTTTATATATGTGTACAAAACGGTGGATCTAACATTTCGTTGAGATACGTGAGATGGCGCAGCTAGTATCTGATATCATAATCACGAAGATTTGCTCAGTTCATTACTGATGAGGTGTGCGTGACACACCCGCAACTCAGCAAAAATTCTCTTCTGGGCTTAATAATGAATAATAAACCTCAGCTCTGCGGTCGTTTTTGTCACCAGAAGGTTATTCCACATCGGTTAAATATTACCGTAACAAATGAATGCTACTCAAAGTTGGCACCAAAAATTAGCAAATTCTACGAAGAAAAGTGTGCCTACATTGCATTCTGAAGAGTTGTATCGAACGCACGAAAAAGGGTGGAATCAAAATAAGCCTAAGGTCTTGGCCGGAATAGTGCAGCTCTCCGACACAGTCTCCGACGAGCATTAAAGGAGCCGTTCTTAGTGTGCAGCATAAATACTGGTTTCTTTGCCGCACCTACTTTGTAATGAAGTTTACCTTAAAAGAAACGAACCTAAAACACAAAAAATAGTTCGTATGAAAACAATCAAGCCGTGGTAGTTCATGGCCGTATCGAACACTGTATACGTGTGTTATTTATTCCCTGATCTTTGGAGCAGTTTTTGTTTGCCTCTGGTTATCTTGCGCTCACTCGAACACCTTGACGTTGAAAGATTTCTGTTGTGCAGCAATATTCCTGGGTCACGCGCGGCCGGCGGAACGAAATAAATTCCTTCAGTGGTAATGCAAAAAAAACCCCTTAATTTGATCCCCCCAAAATTGAGTGTAAAGAAAGACACCATTTGTATTCGTAGTTTTAATGCGTGAATATAACCACGCACAGAAAAGGCGAGGATGAGGACTAACGTTCAGTTGACCTAAGTTAAAGGAGTTGAAAATATGTAACACTAAATTTACGGCCGCCAACACTTGAGAATGACGGGTGAACCGCAATGGCCACTCCGCGCAAGTCAGTCCCTACCAAGAGCAGTTGTATTTATAAGAACTGAACCTTTTTTAGGCAAAGCCATCGATGTTACGTCGATACCAACCAAATCGCCCATTCGAATTACAGCCCCGCCCCCCTACACCCCTCACCACGCGCGTTGTTTAACGCGAATAGTGAAACACTGTGGCAGAGTTTTGAAAGTACGGGATGCACCCGCTTTGGTCGCCGTGAAGCTATTAAAATTTATAAGCAGATAAATACCTAAAATGAATACAAGTTAACCATGAATGGCACAGTCACAATTACGATTGATATATATATGCTCAACCAGAAATAAGTGAGTGCAAGATTCATGAAACAATTTTTTCTTCGTGACCATTTAGTATACCTAAGAGTACCAAACTACTATGAAACATGGTGCACTTTTAACCCAGTAGAAAAAAAATGGCCGGGTCGTTCTTCTTTATGGTGGTTCTGTGGCGCTGAGCAGCCGCTTCGCGTTATTTTTTGAAGAGCTAAGACTTAAGGGTAACCATCACACTATTGAGACAGATCATCCTACACTAGGGTCGCGTCGATACTTCACGACATATAAAGTCGCCAAAGAATTTTGCGGACCCTTAAGGGATCCAGATGGCATTAGAAAAATATGGCGATCCGAAAATACAATATCAAAAAAGTGTAAGTCCCTATATTTACCGACCGCTACTGTTTCTGTGCGTCGCTACGTTGCCGTACCGTTATGTCACCTTGCACCTCGTCGAGGGTGGCAATAAGCGATCATAGGTAGTCGGGACACACTGGATACTGGACTCTTCTCCACGCGGTTCGTTGAATGGTGGAAAAAATTGTTTGGAGGAACCAGTGTGTTTCAGGATACTCCCAATAAACGTATTAGAGTGGATTTTTGTAGTGATGCTTCCCTTATACGATGCCACAAATCGTATTCTAGCGGTAACTTAGGGAAGTCTACGATTTCCGAGTTACCTAAGTTATTAATTACAAAATTATAAAAATTCAATGTTATCATACTGCCCTAAAAGCAGTAGAATTCTTAGAAATCTTCGCTTCTTACCACGGTGTTGACGTCTGCTTTGAGCAATCGGGGCTGTTAGGATCGGTTTGGTGAACCGGCACATCTAAGCTGACTAAGGTATAGGCTTGGGCGTGTCGGTATAGCATTCTCGGAACAGCGCAAAGGCATGAGGACGAGGCGTAGACGGGACACAGCGCAGACTAACAACAGCTGTCTATTGCACAAAATTACTTAAATACAGAATTCTGTCGCAACAAAAGAGAAAGAGGGAAGATGAAAGAAACAGAAATTTCAAGCCATCACTGCAGCTCACGTGCTATCACCAGATAAAAAGGCAATTTCTTTGTCGGTTAACAACGCCGAAGGGTAGCCGACACACTTGTCTTTGTTAGAATATATCTCGTACGCTCCAACGATCTCCCGTGTCATTTGATTGTTACCTTTATAAAGTATGGAGCATTTTTTTAGGTCAGGATAACAACCACAATCTTTACAATGTGCGCCTAGATTTCCGCTATCTCCCTTTTTCACGTTATTGCGATGCTCGCGCAATCTGTCGTTGACACATCTTACAGTCTGTCCGATGTACTTTTATTTGACTTCGAGGTTAATTACCGTGTTTTCCTCGACAGTGCCCAAATCGGCCGTGCCGCATGCCGGCGCTCATTCAAGAGAAGACGCGTTATCTAAGCCAGTTCGTCAAACCCGAGCAGGCCCGCAGCTGTAACTCTTTGAATTAAAAACGACGGCAGCACGACAAAGGAGGCACCTTCATAAGCGCTGACAGTGGAATCGGCAATCCTTGAGCAAAAGGGCTCAAGCTCCCAAGTGAGCGCCGTGCTCAGAAAAAAAAAGCGTGTTAACATCGACGCGGCCCCTCCACCTTCTTAGCATCGTGGTCACGTGGGCAAGCATGAGGCATAACTTCGAGCACGGGCGGGGTGTGTGTTTGTTAGTTTGTAAACTCTATCTAGCTCCAAGTCATGGACGCTTCACACAAGCTCTGCACAAGCGCACATGTGACGCTTCGCTGACTGGTACGCCAGTAAAAAATATAAGCCCACTTGAAGGCGGGAGAAGAGTCAGCGATGTCAATATAGGTACTAAGGAAATAAAATCAACTGGTACTTTTACCGTACAGCGTAAAACTAGGGTGCAGAAAACGTTTTGCGCTGGGTGAACAAGCACAGCGGTCAACAGCACGACTACGCATCCGCAAACGCTTTTCCGTCTAAGAAATGCAATTACTAGACGTGAGATATTGTGGAAACTCGGGAGTCGCTTACTGCACGAGCGCAGTACAACAAATGGTCACCTAAGCTGCTAGAAATGCTAAAACTAAATAAAAGTTTAAAATAGTTGTACATTATATACCTTATATTTCCAAGGCCAACAGAGCCCGCCTGTACAAAGATTTAGTGGATGTTTGTTTACCTGTGCCACTGTATAGGTCGTTATGCGGTGCGGGCACACGGCTTGATGTTTTAAGGAAGGTTAAAAGTATGCCTGTGAAGCCTGCAATGAAGTCCTTTTTTTTTTAAACTACACAGTGAAACCCTTCCCGTTAGCAGAAAGAGTTATTTTTGTGCCGTAGACAACCGACTGCAGACTGTGCAAAAAGCCGGAAACTATTAATCACGTCTTCATCGACTATTGGGACCCAGTGTTTTACTGGGACGTCCTCCAACGTACGTTAAAGAAAGACTTACCCATAACGCCGTGTGGAATTCGGTTCCTACCTGAAAAAAAAATGAGGGCGATGTGCCCTACGATTTGATCATGCTCCTCAGCCTTCATAATATATGGAGGACGAGAATAGCGGTGAGGAATGCGGATATAAATGCCCGGCCTGTCAGGAAAAAGTTCATTTAAAGCGTACAGTATAAACGGGAAGTGTTTCGTGCTGAGGATGATCGCCCTGAGTGGTTGCCTGTGCTTGACGGTTTAGTGTTTCTTAGAAAGTTTTAAAGCCACGTATAAGCCAAGTAGGGTTGACGGATCATTACATGACATGTTGTGTGATGTTCTGTAGAAATGTCAAAGCAGGCAATAAAAAAAAAAAGAAAAAAAAAGCCCGGTGGCATAGTGGTCTTGAGCGCTAGGGTTGTTTTTGCAAGTGTTTTGCTAGTCACTAGTTCGAATCCCCGAGGGTGCATTCTTCTTTTTTTATAGGTTGACTTTTTCGTTTTCGGCCGATGTTTTTATTTCTGAGTTCACCTTTTATTGGGCCGTAACGTTCACTGCTCCACGAACTAGTTCACAGAACACGCGCAGGCTGACACTGAGGCGCTAGCGAGCTCACGTGGGCGTGCTGTTGCCATAAGCAGCGACAGCTTGCGGGCAGTGGGCACAGGCCAGAATCAACAGACCCTTGGCCTGGTGCGAACACGCTTTTTATGATACAGGCAGGAGTGAGGCAAGATCCAAATATGGGGGAAAAGCGCATGGCATTCCAGCCTCTTCGGGGACGCGGAGGGCGTTCATCCACTGCGTAGGCCTCGGCTAGTGATTGCTACGATTCGAAGCCCTGCTTGGAGGCTTATTTCATATTTTTACAGCTGACATCATGGCAGAAGCGCGGTACAACGGTTACTGAGATATCGAGAATGCCCATTCAACGATGCCGTCGGATGTCAAGCAGGTTGTTTTACCGAACCGAAACCGAAACTTGTGTGAATGCTAACCTTGAACATCGTCCAATCATGGTGCGTCTCCTCCCGTCGTCACATACTTTAGTTGGTCCGGCCGCCGCAAACCGTGCATGGTAGTTTTTCTTCTTTCGCGCTTTGTAAAATAAATACCGACTTGTCAACCGGATAAACGATGAAAAGTGTGCTAATTTGAGACGGTCTACGCAGTGCAAGCAAAAACGGGAGCTTGACAAATTCACTTCAGTGTCCCTTTAAAATAAATGGGAGCACACGTTGCGAGGTTAATGAAGAGACTCGACAGGCCATCTAGCCATCGGCGTATGCGCCTCACCAGGATCAACGATGAAGGATTATGTCCAATCCACACGCGGGGATATGCGGTAAACAGTACAGTTGTCAGGGAATATACGATGAATCCCGAAAGGTGCGTGCGCCAGAAAACGATCATAGTTATCTCAACGCTCGCATCTGCGTTTCCATCGACTTCGCCCAGCGTATAAACTGCCTCAGCTTGTACATCGGCAAATTTCTTGACAAGTGGTAGAGGTGCCAGGTAGCCGGTTGAGGTAGTTTTTATAATTTATATATAGTTTATATATATTTATATATAAGATATATATTGTAATGAAGAAGAGAGCTTCAGGTCGAAGTGTTCCGACTGAAGCAAAAAGCCCAGCTGAACCCCGACAATCCCCACGCAGCAAGCGCGCAGCAGGGCTAGCGCAATCATGATCAGTTTTAGCTGACCCGCTTCTCCAGGTGCTCCAGCAAGGAACACCTCCGGTGCATGATCGTGCCTGTCCCTTCGCATTATAAATTAAGCCGTTACCATGTGGTGGAGTGTGCAGTGTACAAGCTGAACTGCCAACGTCCTGGAACTCCGAAATCGGAGCCTTCCAACACCAAGCATTCCCGGGTTCGCATGGGTTTTCGCTCAGCCTGAGTCCTTTGACAAGAAGCTTTCCTCATTAGAAATGCACATAAAGATATTGTGGCCTATAGTAAAGAGCGCCAAAGAAAAAAGGGAAAACGTGGTTCACCATGTATTTTGCTTCAAACAGATATTTTCTTCAATATTTTAAACACATAGAGAAAAACGTGCTGCCAAGGATCTCCAAAATACCGGTCTGGTTGCACACCAACTACGCTACCACGGAGTCTGTGCTCCCTTATTCTAGGGTATTTATGTAAAGTAATGGTTTGCTGATCTAGACAGTGGTAGTCAGCGCCACTCCGGCAACTCGTCAAGAAGGGTATCTTGTTGGTAACACCCGGGCCATGCCTCGAGCTTCTAGTACGCACCGGAAGCGGTATAGCAGCGCCCTACCCAATTCTCCTACCTACGATACCACCAACATTGCCCCAACCGAGGCTGTGGCCGTGCTTGGAGCGAATTATAAAGGTAATGATGAAAATAACTTTATCTTGCCCAAAACTGGGTGAAAGGAGCAGGGGGAAGTGAGAGCCTTGCTGAAGTCCTCTGACTCAGATGGCGGCCCTTGGACGACTTTGAGCTGTATTCCTGAGTAGGAGCTAAGCAAACAGTTGTCCCACTGCTCCGCACTGGTGTTTCGTAAGCATGCTCGTATATTGCGTGGCTGAGCATCACAAGTATAAGTCATGCGAGGGAATGCGGCTTGCTGGGCGCACCACTTGCAATGCTCATTACAAAGGTCGGTATAAATATGGCTCAGTACTGCAGCATTCGGGACTGCATTAGCCTGCAGCTGACGCCAGGCTACAGATTGACGGCTGTTGAGCGTTTGATGCGCTGCGGGATATTTCTGGAGCTCCATGCGATAGTTTTTAGTGATGTCCCGGAAGGTCATCAGCCTGGACCTAGCTCCCGGGTCCGAGCCGGCACCGTCGTCAGTGCCATCCCGGCAGCTGAAACGTCGGCCACCTCGTGTGCTAGCTTGTTGCCTGGGAGCGATGCATTGGCCGTTGTCCAGATTATTTCGATGTTGCGCATACGAGTGGCATAGACGGAGCGTAAGATGCGTAGGGCGTTATTACAGATCTTGCCAATATCATAATTATAATTTGTAATGAGGGGCTCGTTGAGCGAACACAGAAATAGCAGCCAGCACTCACGAACGTAAAGGAAGACAAAGAGGAGAAGGTGTGTCTTCATTTGTTCTTATTAAAGAGGTGTACTTCTTGAAATGTTTGAAATAAAGTGTAGAAGAACATGCTCTCTGGGTTGAACCGTAGCCCGTGGCTTCCAGAAAACACTTGACATATTTGGTGCGTCAATATTTTAAGTCAACTTAGTGGATCTAACCTCGGCGTTGCGCTCCGACGCAATGGGAATGTGCGTTTTTTCGGCAATTGTGCCTTTACACCGGCGACAAGAACATGCTAAGCGGCAGCTGAAATTAGGATTGCTTCGAAGGCGCTTGAAAGGCGGAAACCTTCGGCTCCATCACGACCAAGTTTTTATTCAAAATGCCAATGGCAGGCTCCCAATCAGACTTCATCAAAACACAACAGAGAAATACGAACTCTTGCTATGCCACTTAAGGCAGAAGGGTCGAAGGCTATCACCAATTTGTACGGGCTCAGCTACAGATAATACTGTCGGGTGGACACATTCTATTGACCAGCAATACCAGCGTTCTTTGAATTTTAGTGTTTATTTTTTTGAGCAGCGTAATTAGAAGCGAGGGATGCTTAAGGTCTTTGAAATATTTTAAAATATTTTTATGCCGATTTGCCGAAATGATGCACACATTAAACGAACGTGTTTTTTCTGCTGACTCCAGCTCCTACTGCGTTGAACTCCAAGATGATCGTTGCTCGCCGTTCCATGAAAACTAATGTTTGGTTGCGTGTGAGCGTGTGGAGGGGAGGCCAGTATATTGATACAACTAAAGAAACTGCGCAAAAGCAAGCACTGTGACTCCACCTTTTCTGGCGCGCCAAAATCCCCGCACATTTGTTCCTTCAGTGACAGTCTTTCAGCGTCAAACATTTTGTGGAAAAGGAGAAAATGGCGACCGACAGTGTGAGTGCGAACCAGCTCCCCTTCCTAATGCGTTTCTTGCGCTGTTTGGCGGAAGAAACTATCTGTTCTCCCTCGAATCACCCAGCAGATGAAGACGGTGGTTGAACGCGAAGCTATCTCGTGATGGATTCTGTGGTTGGCCAATCCCTAGGGCCACAAGCATCATAAGCGGTGCCTGGCCGGGCAAGCGCAGTGAGGGTGTGGACGGCGGACAACAACGACAACTACAAAGGACGGAGGGTCACAGCTCGAACCTAAGTCAGGTGGCTGGTGTTGGTTTAGCCCCACACTACTCAACACTGATTGCTGTTGGTAATGCTGCAGACCACGGCAAGTCCACAGAACATGGTTAATTTCTGTGGTCGGTACCGATGTAGAGCAAAATGTGTAGGACCGAATGAACCCTGTGGATCTGGGGCAGGAGTGGGTGACAGCTGGCGTAAGTGTGGCACAGACGCAAATTCTTCGTAGTGCCACCTCCTCGCTGCAGCTGAACCCACCGGGGAGGTTTGATCCACAGAATGGGATAAGTGCCCGGGCGGAACACCGAAGGTATTTATCAAAGGTAAACTCCGTAGCAGAGTCAACAAGAACTAAAGGTAGTGGATACATCATAGCAGCATACGTGTTGCCACGATCCACACGTCATTGTCCAATAGTGTACGTCCCCTGGGCCCAAGCAGAGATAAAGAGAGAATGCTCTTTAATGTGAACTGGTGAGGGGGGCCCAAGAAATCTTCCTTTTAAAGCTAAGTGTTGCACCCTTTGCACAGGTGGCTTCGAATATGGGAATTTGAATGGGTACTTTCTAAGGTTCTTGGACGGCTTGCATTGAGTCTGGGAAAATCACGAAAGGTTGTGATTATTATGGCCTAAAACGCTCTACAGTCGTCATATCTTCGGAAATCACTTTTAGCTAAGCGAGTGTTGACAGGGGCCTCTGTGTGGCATAGTAATGGTGGGTTTACCAAAACTGCATGTCAGGGTTCACAACTACTGGGGTGACGAGGCTGCCTGAAGCACTGGCGTCGACAGAAAATGTGTCTCAATTAGCACTTGGCGGAAGTTGTTGAAAACATGGCTGGGCCAGCCCAGGGGCTTGCAGTCAGTAATATTTGTCTTCAAGAAGGGGTTTTTAAAGAGGTAGATGGTCGTGTATTGTATTGGAGGAACATATAAATAACCTTAAGGCAAGCACAGACAAATACACCTTCATTTTAAGAAAGCATGTCTTTCGTCACTGGCGCTAAGCCCACCTTCTAACTGTAGGGTAGAAACGGGTGTTAAGTGAGGAAGGCAGGTAATGGTGGTCATCGCTACTTTATTGTTATTGTCTTAGCGAGCCCACTCTGCCCAACTAATACACGAAATTTCAGCTTGGTGTGCGAAATTGCTCTGCCGGATCGCATCCATCATTGTGCGAGCTCCTCCCGCTTTTTTGGAAATCGATAAAACTAATTTAACGATTGAAAGGTGTGCTGGTGGGCTTCTTGGAGCCGTGGCATTGCCGAGCTGGAGGGCAGAGCGCAAGACTTGGGATGGAAACAGAAGAGAGACGTTAACGTGGCCGGAAGAGCAGACCAATATTGTCTTTAACAAATATTTTTGGTGAAGTGAGCACGTACAGTAGAACCTCGATGATACATAAAAACGCAAGGTAAAACGTGCTATCTTGGAAAACGTATGATCCGCCGCGGTAAAAAAGGCAATCAAGAGACGAACACGAGCATTTAATGGCCTTTTTCACTTCTACATGTCCGTCAGCATATGCTGGTGCATTCAAAAGATTGCCTCATTAAAATCATACTCACACCACTTTTAATGTAAATTTCACTCAAATAAGCTGTATAATTAGGAAAAAAGTGAAAGGCCATGTGACTCATTTGCTCATTTCTCGTAACAGAACCTATGATTTGATACCAGCCAGCTCTGCGATTGGCGGAGGCCGGCAAAAGCAAAGGCAAATTAGGCAGAGCTTATTAGCTTGCACAATGGGCTATTTGCGCTTAAATTTAGGCCACAATTTTTTAAAAGCAATAATAATGATGTGACCGACAGTGGAAGTTACGAAAGCACACGTAAACATAGAATTACCGATGTGTACTGCTGTTGTTACTGCGCGAACTATGCTTGGTTTAGCTGCACAGAATTGCGGGGCTTTGGGGTAGTTTTAGACGACACTGTCCGATTGATGGAAGTAAAAGTGTCTTCTGTGACCATATTTGTCGAGCAAGCACTCTGTTTCACGAAACGAATATTTCCTCCCTGAACAAAAACAAGACAGGTTCAAACGCGGTCAAAAACAAACCAGAGGCAGAAAACGGCTTGCCACGATATCGTGGCACCATATAGGTTCAATTACGTAAAACAAGGCTTTCCAATGGGCTGCAGAGCGGTCTATTACTGTGATGTCATTGCAGCCCACGAAAAAACACGGTTAAGTGGGAAAATCAAAATTTTAATGCAAATTGATTAATGTCTCAATGAATTGATTAATGTCTCCATCGTATGAATCTGGACAAGTGCTCGGGATACTATAAAACACGGAATCTTTCCGAGAAAACAAACTTGTATTTTGTCTTCATGGCTGCTGTAAGTTTCATCTTATTGCATGCCTCGGCTGGCTGCAAGCCGCATGGCCAACTCTATACAAACGTTTTCTGTCACTTTTCTCAGGCCCATACACTCTCAAGTGAAATGGTTCTGTGTATTCAAGTGTCGTCCTTTACAGATTCAATTACGTCAACCCAGGTTGAGGATAGGCAAACCAAGGACTTCATTTATTTGTGTGGGTAGAACGAGTTTGTACCCAAGAGCTGAATGCTTGAGTTCCCAGGCAGCACAGGACTGTTCGGCCTAAAACAGGCCGGTGTACTTTGGCCGGTGATTTTCTGTCCGGCCGTTTTCCGGCAACCAAGTTCGGCCCATGTCGAAATGTGGGCCTTTTGGCCGTATACGACCGTACTCCCATGGCTGTCCAACGGCCAGTGTACGTCGGCTAGTCGACCGGCTTACGGTCATACGGCCAGATTCCAGCCGTAGGGCTCCGGCCATTCCAAAGCCACCCGTGTACGGCCGAAGTACGGCCGCCGGAGGATAGCCGAGATGCGGTCGTCGGACTCCAGCCGGACTACAGCTACCGGATATACGGCCGTGCTACGGGCATTGGAGTTCAGCCACAGTACGTTAACTGTACTCAGGCCGGTCACTGCATGTCGCGCAAGCAGATGACTCATTCGCGCAGTGCAGAAGCAGCACAAATCCAGTATTTTGGGTCCAATGAAGCCACATCAAAGTGAGCTCGCGCGCAACCACCAGCCGTCAAGCTTTCAGCGCAGCCTTGCTTAATTACCAGCCTCAGTTGACAGTAAAATTCATTTATTAAACAGTGCTCACAAATTGTCGTTCCTTTAATTGCTGTGCTTCTTTTACTGCCGAACACAGAAAATATTCTGTTTTTTGTAGAGCTTGAATAGATGTATTGCCCAGGTCCTGATATACTCTGTGGGGCGGCTTACCTGTAATAAACGGGAAAAGAGGAGGGGGGTGCGGAGGGTGCATACTTTAGTGGGTTGAATTTCAGAGAGATAAATTGGGCCGCTTTTAGCCAATTTTTTAGGGCAATATTCCGGAACACTTTCATGCTATGACTACATAAACTATTTTTATAACAGTTGCTTGACCAATTTTGCTGTATATAAAACTGGCGTTAATGCCTTTACGAAGCGTTTTGGTTCTCAACAAAACACTCAGGAGCATTTTGCACTTGGCTGTGGCGGCAGCAGCACCCCTCGTTCACCCAGCTGACTGTTGCCTGACAGCTCCTTTTGCATCGGCTGTTGCAGTGTTTCCCGGGACACCGTCTAAGCGGCTGCCAGTGGCCTCAGCTGTTCATCGTGGTTTTCACCGTACGCTATCGTTTATTCCGGCTCTGACGCTGTGAGAATGGACGAAGATTGCGGGCACAACCGTGCCGGCGAGCAGATAGTGCGGTGAACTTGGACGACTGCGATTGGCCGCAGCGGTGGGCGTCACCGGCAACCAGTTTTCTTCGAAAGCGCTCGAGCCCAGGGACCTGCTTTTTGCACTTGGCTGTGGCGGCAGCAGCACCCCTCGTTCACCCAGCTGACTGTTGCCTGACAGCTCCTTTTGCATCGGCTGTTGCAGTGTTTCCCGGGACACCGTCTAAGCGGCTGCCAGTGGCCTCAGCTGTTCATCGTGGTTTTCACCGTACGCTATCGTTTATTCCGGCTCTGACGCTGTGAGAATGGACGAAGATTGCGGGCACAACCGTGCCGGCGAGCAGATAGTGCGGTGAACTTGGACGACTGCGATTGGCCGCAGCGGTGGGCGTCACCGGCAACCAGTTTTCTTCGAAAGCGCTCGAGCCCAGGGACCTGCTTTTTGCACTTGGCTGTGGCGGCAGCAGCACCCCTCGTTCACCCAGCTGACTGTTGCCTGACAGCTCCTTTTGCATCGGCTGTTGCAGGTTGGTTTACGTTTTCGTTTGCTCTTTGACCATTATTGCTGCTGCTGCTGCCACCGCCAACTGCAATTACGCGGCTCGACTATGTCTGATGATTGTGACATATGCGTATCTTGTAATGCTGCCATTCCGGAAAACAGTGTTTTTGTAACCTGTTCCTCGTGTGACAACTGTTATCATACAGGAAACTGCTCAGGTCTGTCGGCTAGTTCCCTAAGGAAAAAGAGGACAAATGGAAGCCTGTACAGCTGGAAATGCAAAGTATGTGTGCCTTCTGGAGAGCTACATGTCTCGCGTCCAGCTGTCAAGTCTTCCTCAGATGAAAAGGGCCTTGCAAACGAGATGGCAGCTATACGCGCGCAACTGGGCAAACTGATGCCTCTAGCTGAGAAAATTGATTCTCTACTTGAATTTAAGGAAACAGTCACTGATTTAAAAAAATCGGTTGAATACATGTCTGCGAAGTATGACGACGTTCTGGCTAACTTATCAAAACAAGACAAAGAAATCGAGGGCATCAAAACCCGCCTCTCACGTGTGGAAAATGTGTCGACTGAAAGAGAAGTGATGCAGCTTCGAAGGCAAGTGAACGATCTCGAGCAGTATGACCGTAGGCAGAATCTAGAGGTACACGGCATACCTCACAAGAGGGACGAATGTCTGCTAGAAATTATCAACGACCTAGCCCGGGATCTGAGCCTTCCTTTGCTGACTGAGCAGGAAATAGACGGCATACACCGTTTGAAGTCCAAACCTGGCCATGTGCCACCCATCCTGGTGCGGTTTGTTTCACGTAGAACGAAAGAAAACTGGCAAGATAAGCGTAAAGAATTGCAAGATAAAAAACCTGAACTCCGATTCTACGACAACCTGACACCTCAAACCAACACCTCCTGTGGCTAACACGCACAAGGGCAACCGAAATGGGATACGCTTTCGCATGGCAAAGAGATGGTAAGGTTCTAGTGCGTAAACGACCAGGAGAACCTAAAATCGCATCACTTGTGAAGCAGACCTCTGCAAAATTGTGAATGAAAATGCGACGGGCAGCACAGATGCTGCGCTATTGGCAACTGATCAACAGAATCAGTCATAGGGTCTGTCGCCCTACTTTTGGTCTCTATAGTTGTTTCTCCTTTTTATGGAAGGCTCTGTTCGACCTCCAGTCGATGTTTACCTTCTCTAACTGAGAAATTCAAAACTAACCTATCTCGCATTGCTCCCCAGATAGAAAAGGTCTTTTCTCTATTTGTCTGAATGCAAGAAGTTTAAAAAATAAATCGGACATGTGTTTGTATTACCTCGAATCCCTTGGGCATAAATTCCATATGTTAGCAGTTCACAGAAACATGGTACCACGAATCCTTGTTAGTTTGTCCAGTTCGATGAATACCAAAGTGTATTTAATGAATCGAACAAATCGAAAGGTGGCGGTGTTGCACTCTACGTTCGTCATGATATTCCTTTGCGTTTTTAGACAACTTTTCAATGGTAGACGCAGATTATGAAACAATAGCTGTTGATTCATTAGATCAGATAGTTCTGCTAATTACCCGTCCTCCTTCAGGTAACGTAACAACTTCCTTTTGCATATGGACAATACACTTCATGCCATTCAAGAAATACGTAAAAATATTGTTGTTATAGGGACTTTAACATAGACATGCTCTCCAAAAGTTATGCGGCTAGACTCTAACTAACACAATGGCTTGCTATGGTTGCACAAACGTGTTAATGTACCTACACGAATAACTATAGAAAAAGAAAGTATTTTAGATTTATGTTTCACAGATTTTGTTTCCACTGATATAGAGTGTGGCGTGTTTGGAAAGTGACATCAGTGATCATCTGCCTTTTTTGTTTTTCTCCCAAACCTAAATGTAACTCCCTTGGTGCCCGGAAATTCTTTCTTGTATAGAAAAATTAACGACGAAACTTTAGGTGTATTTCGAGACCTGGTAATGGGAGAAAATTGGTCAGACGTATATGGTGAAAACAATCCTAGCCTGGCATATGACGTATTCTTGGATAAACTTCGGAACAATTATTTCAAGGCTTTTCCGGAGGTTTCTTTCACTATGTATAAAAAGCCAAGAAGCCCTGGGTAAATAAGAAATGTGCAAAAGAATAAAAGATAAAAACAAACTGCTCTCCAAGTTTCTCAAAAGTAAGGATATAAATACTCTGTCCCTGTATAAACAGACTAGAAATAAGTTGACCGCTGATCTCAAGAAAGCAAAGGAAAATTACTATGCTAAAATGTTTAGTGACAAGCGATCAGTAGAGCAAATTTGGAGAACCTATAATTCGTTGGTTTCGAAATCAGATAAAAAAGTCCCAATTGAAATACAAGCGGATGGTACTTCTTATTCCGGTGTGCCTCTGTCAAATAAATTTAATGAGTACTTCCTTACAGTCAGTTCCGTAAATGACTATTCGAGTGAAGTAGACCCTACGGCATACCTGGTTGACAACAACTCGGCAACAATCTTTTTATCTCCCACAACCCCTACTGAAATTTTTCAATTCATAAAGCTTTTAAAAAATAAATGCTCAACAGGCACCTACAGCATTAAAGCGGAAGCAGTTAAATATGTAGGAGATATAATTGCACCTGTTTTCAGTCACATATGTAATCAAATGCTCACAGAAGGTATTTTCCCTGAAAAACTCAAAATCGCTAGAGTTTCAGTGGTACACAAAGGCGGTAACTGCTGTGATTTTGGAAATTACCGCCCTATTTCTGTCCTTTCAGTATTCTCGAAAGTGGCTGAAAATGTGATTAATACACGTCTGTTAAATTTTTTAAATAAAAAAGAAGTAATTGTGAAAGAACAATACGGTTTTCAAAAGGGGAAGTCTACTGAAATGGCACTGCATGGTATAAAAGAACAGATAATAAACAACATAGAAAATAAACTTTTCACCGTTGGTTTGTTTCTAGATTTAAGGAAAGCCTTTGATTCCGTTAAGCCCGACATTTTGATCCGGAAGTTACCATTTTATGGGATAAGAGGTTTATCACTTGATCTTGTTAGTAGTTACCTAGATTCTAGGAAACAATGCACCATAGTAAATGGTGTTGCATCCAGTTTCGGAACGATACGGAGTGGTGTTCCCCAAGGGTCTATCTTGGGGCCGCTTCTATTCTTGCTGTATATTAATGATGTAGTTAATATACCCGGAACCCCATCAATAGTTCTTTATGCAGACGATACTAATGTTTTCTTTACAGGACCCAACCTCGAAATCATTAGCAACAATGCAAATTTGTGGCTTCAGGAATTATCCAAATGGCTAATAGGAAATAAGTTAGAACTAAATGTCAAAAAGACAAAAATGCGTAATATTTAGAGCAAAAAATAAGCAGTTAGATTTTGCTCCAGTGCTTCTATTTCGTGAATCGATTCTTGAAGTGGTCCCCTCAATACGTTTCTTGGGTGTTATTTTTAATAATGCATTGTCTGGAATGATCATGTAAATCACATATGTACTAAGTTATCGCGTTTCTGTCGGCATTTTATGGAAACTTCAGTGTTGTACCCTGTTGGCTTAAAAAGCAGTTGTATTTTGCTCTTGTTCAGTCCATCTTGCACTATTGTCTTCTGATTTGGGGCAATACTACAAACTCAAATTTGAATGCTTTACTTGTACTACAAAAAAAAGCTATCAGGGGCTATTGCGAATTTATCCTATAGAGATAGTACAAAACAACAGTGGAGAAGCTTGGGCATTCTAAAAATCCCGATTTAGTTAATTTAAGACGCGCGCAGGATATCCACCACATATTTTATGAACACCCCAACTTATTTCCGAATCTGGAATCTTCACCACAGACAGCGTACCCCCTAAGAAAACAACATTACAGAAAGCCGAGAATTAGAACGAATTATGGCATTCAGTTGAAGCAATATCAGGTCATAGACTTTTTAAATAATAACGAGGAGATTGAAGCGCCTATTAAAGAGTTTAAATCCATAAAACTGTTAAAAAACATTTGCTTCAGGTATTGCTACAACGATATACCCAATTTTCAATGTGTTAGCAGACTATAATTTTCGCTGAAAGAGTGTAACGTTCGCGTTTCTTACTTTAATTAAGCTTGTTTTTATTTTTGAGTAACTTTCTGTGTTAAACTTGACTTCCTTGTCATGTTTTCACTTTTAAACTGAACTGTTAGGCTCTATTAAACGTGTGCATGTCATGCTTTTTTCTATCTTTTCCGCTGATTTGTAAATTATTGCGGTAAAATTGTTAGTGGATGTCTTATGTGTGTGTATATACTTTTTTTTTCCTTTTACGATGTTTTTTTATTTTGTTTTTTGGGCTTCGACAAATATGCTCGCTGTGTTGTTCCTTTTCTGTACCATATAAGAAAATACTGTATCTTCTTTTTTTTTTTCTTTTCATTTGATTTTGTGGTGTGTGCTGCTCCCGACTTCGGTGCAATCTACTTTGGGAGGAAGGGCCTCGTCAGGCTGTTGCCTTTTGCCCTCCACCTTATGTGTATATGTTACGTTCATCTCTTGAAATCTTTCAAATAAAAAAAAAATTTATTATAACTCCTTCACAAAAAAGTATGTCCAGTTTTTGTTCATTTTTCTTGCAAAGACATTTTCTACTGGATCAACTGTTCTGATGATCTTGCGCAGGGCAGATCCTAAAAAGGAGCGAAGAGGTACTTTCATTTTCAATCTATTTTAATGTTGTTTTCATGAGTATACGTCCACACCACTTAATAGTCCAAAAGAACTTAATTTTCTTCTAACGTCATAGCAGTTGTGTCCCTCTGTGTTCACGCAAAGAAAGGCGCCAAATTAGAGTTACATAGTTTGTTTCAAACCAGAAACATAGCAATGGTAGCATGTATACAGGAAACCTTGCATACTGCAACGAATAGGGCAATACATATTATATTGGACAAGGTTGAATGCGCACGGTTCTCAACCCGTCGTAGGCAAACTTTCACCTGTGGAGGTTGATTTATTTATTTATTTATTTATTTATTTATTTATTTGATGCCTGCTTGCCCTTGCATGCATTACAGAAGGGAGATACATAACACTAAGCATTAAATATGAGACAAAATAACAAAATAATTCTACAAAGCGCACTGAAAATCGTCAATATAAACAGTTAGTGCAATAATACGTGGAAGATAATTACACTGCAGTATTGATGTAAAATAAAATGAATCGTGCAAGGCGTCACCTTTAACGGAAAGTTAATAATTTGGTTTAAGCTAGCGGTCCCACTTTGCGATATGTCGAATGGCGCTTGGACACACTTCTCCCCTTCTACTCCAGTTTTCGAATGATAGATATTACGAAAAAAGTTCAACCTGTGGTTTCGTCTGTGTTCTTTCACGTCCTTCCATTTCAGTTTACTTTTACTTTCTCTCATGCTAAGTTGAGCGTGCCAATCACCTAATACGAATCGCACTGACATATTCTCTATGTTTTCTTGCGTATCAAGCAGCTCTTTGGTGTAGGGATCCACGAAAACACATGCGTACTCGAAGATTGAGCGCACATGAGTGAAATACGGTTGTTCTTTTCAGTTAGATGGAGGTTCACCGAAATTTAGTCTCAGAAAGCCAAAAACATATGCAGCCGTAACTTTTATGGTGTGAACCGGCCTATTTACCCTCTAACCACTCCCTAAATAAACTCCTAGGTATTTATAATCCTCTGCCGTAAGCATCATAATTTACGGTATAGGTATTCAATTGGAATGAAGGTTTTCTTGTTAAAGTGCCGTAAACACACTGTTTAACATCCAAAAACTTTTCTGAATCAGCACACCAGGATGTTATTAAATTAGAATAAAGCTGCAGGTATACGGAATCACGTTCATTCGCTATACTACGGTAAACTACACAGTACTTTTGAACATAGCTATAGGGCCAATAGTAATAACAATGCAAAAACCGATTCAATTCAGTTCATAGGATGAAATGTTCTACGCAGAAGGTGATAAGGAACACCATCATTGGCTTTTTTGCAGTCCAATAATATACAATCAACCACTTTAGGCTTATCTATTGCAAGAGACAAATTGTGCGTGAACTCAACAATCTGCGTTGAGCAAGACAATCCTGACAAAATCCGTGTTTGCTTGGATGCTGGCGATTATGTTTAACCAAATGAGTCATAACCCAAGAGTATCTAAGCTCACCTTCAAACATCGGAACTAAAGTACCAGCTAGGCTTCGTCAGTTACAAGGCTCTGTTGTTATCGCAAATTTAAAATAATTTTTTTTTCTAAATAGGCAGTCGTAAAAAACCCTGAAGTAACATAGTGCAGGGCATGAAAGTTGATCCTACCAATCCCGAGCGAGTCTCTTCTACGTTTATCACCAACAACATAGTGCAACATTGCTTGTCACAGTTTAATTGCAAGCAGAATAACTTGCGCTTTTGCTCGCACTTGCCATTCTTTGGTGGGGAGTCCTTGACATGGTGGCGGTTTAGCTCCTGCGTGGTGGCCGTTTGCTCGACGCCCTTGAAGGCCAGTTATTCTGGTGAACCATCTCCATCTCGGATAGGACATCTCTGCCTGGTCGATGTCTCCAATGCTCCCCATTTCTTGAGGGGGCGAATAGCATGCAGCTGATGCCTCGACGAAGCCGGCGGCAGAGGCGTGGTAGCGGCGATGACTGGCGAGGCTTAGCTCACCCGTCGGTGTGGCACAGTCTTCTTGTGGCAATAATTGATATTTCGATGGCCTAAACGGGGCCCTGCTAATGTCCAGTGAGTCCTTGCACCTTGCCCGTTCACCGAGAACACTCATTACTGTTTAACAAACGATGTTCGTTTATTTAAAACGTAGAAACATGGAGGGGATGAAAAACGCATCCCCGTCGTTCGGCTCCCTAACGGCGTTTTCTCCCCCCAGGAAAAAAACCGGTCTGTCTCCTTCCAAATACCTATGTGCATGAATTCTCGGTGCCCAGGCGCGTGCCGTTGTTCGGCTGTATGCCATTTGCCGAAAAAATGAAGTATAACCTGATATCTTACGTAGGCCGATCTCCTCTTGAACACCGGTGCCAAATATTCGGTGTCCATTCGCTTGCCGTAATTCGGCGAGGACCAGCTAACCGAATGGAAAACGTATATTCTGGGGCCGTACGTCGGCCGGTATCCTTCATAACACTGGTTGCCATAAGAAAATGAATATTCATAGCCGGACGGCCCAGGTCACCGTTGAAACAACGAATTCACGGCATCCGCGGCTCCGGCCGGTCTCTTTCGAACAACAACTGCCGCAGAATACGCATATTCTGTTGCCGGTCGCTTGCCGTGCTTCGGCCGATTACCGCTTCCCGAAGAAAAAAAACGGATGCCCTAAGGCCGTACTTCGGCCGTTCTCTTCCTCAAACATTGGCAGCCGTAAGAGAACGAATATCTGGCAGCCGGTTAGCTGCCGTTGTGCGTCAGTACACGGGCGGACGGAAAAATACCGAAGCGCTGGTTTTCAAATGTTGGCCGTTCAACGCATGATCAGTGGCTGCCAGAACCTGGATGCTGGCCGGACATGCCAGAAAGCGGCCATAGACGGGCCGGTCTTGGGGGCACACTTTCTCTGCCGCCTGCGTTTATTGTTGACTTAGAACCGGAGGTTCTTTGCATACTATTTGCAGTCCGCTTAAGTTGACCGGAAGAGCAGATAAACACGAAGCCAAAAGAGGAGCATTGAACGATCTCCAACTTCACCTCGAAACCAAACCTCTCGTATGAAACAGCGGGCATGGCAGTGATCAGCGCACCCACTCCCTCAGCAGCGTCCTGTAAGTCCGCAGAGTTGACAGCAGCAGTAAATGCATAAAGTCTCCTGGAACCAGCCAATCACTGACCAGACTAAGGAGGAGAAGGGCACAGAAAGAAATTAAGTCACCTGCACCTCCAACACTGTCTAGTCCACCCTCACAAAAAACGTTGCCAGCACCTTGGTCATTATAATATTTTCCCCTACTCCTTTTGGTTGTTTCAGAGGCCTTTGTTTCCAAGGGAGATGTTGCAGGGCCATCCTCAAATGAATGCATTATTAACACATTGGATGAGTGAATATACCAAACTTATAAACACTGAAACACAGCTATGCCTCTTATTACTTCGCACATAGATCAGTGGAAGCCTGTCTCTAGAACTAGTTGTTTGCTTGGTAACCATATAAACTCTGGGTACGTGGCTTAGCTTCTTCTCACGAGATTTCAAGACTGTATAAGAGCTCCGCTGACCTTCCATTGCTGTTGCTTCCTTGCAAGTGCTAATAAGCTAATATTTTAAAATGACCTAACGTTTCCTCTTTCCATAATTTTTTCAGGTTATGTGTCAGTGTTGATGATTTGTGATAAATGTGAGGTATTGGTTATGTGTGGGCGAGAAGAAAACACCATCAACGCTTTGTTCTGATATCTACTCTGGTATTATGCTTCTCTGAAGCTTATACAGTAAAATCCGAATAATAAGAACTACAATTGGATGCCCCCTTCGTTCAAATTAAGGAAAGTTGAAACTAACTGAAGGGAAGCACAAAAGCCGTACAATGCAACTGTGGAGCAGTAGAGTATGCCCGCTATTTATTGGTTAAAAAAGGCCATAAGTGAAACCCGCGTAACCAGTGAATGTAACGGAAGGCCCCCTATCCCCGTACTCCAAAACTGAAAAAAAGATGGGTAGCATTGCAACCGGTCATTTCTTCCACGGAATGGTCGCACTGGAGCTTCGTCCAACGTCTCCTCCTTCTCACTGGCCGAGACAGGCTGTATGCTTCTAACCTCAGAAATGGTTACATTTCTTACGCGCACCCCACACCTTGAATCCCTGTCCAGATTGACGCAGTCCACAAAAAAAACTCCTTCAAAACATCCGCTATGAAAGTTTTAGATATACTTTTACCTGATTTGCCTGTCTCTGTGTTTTTCTCTCCTTTCCGGAGCCCCTGCAACATCGTGTGCAGCCATGCGCCGGGCCTCAAGCTCCTGGCGGAGATTGAGCATGGCAGAAGCGTCTTGCATTCTAACTAATGAAGCTTATGAGGACATGGAGTTGAGTATATCAAGGTACGAAAGACAGGCTAGCATGTGTCACAAAGCAGCGCAAGAGATTTGTTTCTTCTCTGGAGGCATGGTCTGCTCTACACCCGTATGGTGCAGCAGAAGATATGCCAGGCAGACAGGCCGGTGGCTAAGTGAAAGGCTAAGAAAGAACGGCTACGTGTCCAAAAGAGTTAATGGGCATATATTGTAGAAAGTTAGGGGAACATTTCTGGAACTTCGGGTGCTCACCATGCTTTGATCAGAGGTTGGTCATCTCCAGACATGGCAACCAAACTGCACAAGACTCAGTTGAGGTATTATGGGACTGCACGTTAGTAAAATGTGCATGTGCACGGCGCTCATTTTGCCTTCCACTAAGTAACTGGATTTCTTAGACGTGTAGTCACGAAGGGGCAACTGCATTTCTTAGGGGTGTGGTCACGAAAGGGCAACTGGACCCACTTATGATGTTTCTGACGTGATGTTTGTCGACAGTCGTGGCCTCGCTCTAGTACTTGGTACGATGGCGTTTATGTTTTGTATGCTCTTAATATTGTCATTGTATAGCTTTCAACTTTTCTTAGTGATTTATAATGCGGGCATTTCTACTGTGTAAATAAACTTACAGTTGGGAGCAGTGTTCGTGTTTTTGTTTCCCTTGTGTATTCATCTGTTCACGCTGTTTTCTTGTGATGGCGTGCCGATTAGCTCAAGTTGCCACTCTGATAAAAACCTGAACTTACTAGGATCACTCCTTTGGATCTTAGAGGGGAAATTGGCACATTTTTAGCATATCTATAAGGTAAGTCATTTTTTTAAATAAATCACATCTACTGAAATTCTGCGGATGTGAGCATTTTGCTTGATATTTTGCATGCATCGACTTAAAAGCAAGATTCGTGCAACTTTGTGAATTGTAACCATGCAATTGCTTTAGGTGTGTTTCCATGGTTTGCTTTAATCCGGACAGTGCACTGTTAAGAATGAATGAATTTATTCATTGATCGGAATATGAAAAGTAAAGTCCACCAACCAGCGTAGTTTGTTGCCCCTAGGGGTGGACTCCGGAACGTTTGCTGGTGTGGGTGTTGGGTAAGGGGAGGACCGGCAGACAGAGAGGACAGGCAAGGGAGAGAGGGTGTACGATAATAAAACAAAAAGAAAAAACTCCCACCCACAAAAGAGCATCTTAAAAAAAGGGGTGTTTTATACCCCATGTTTGTATTTGAGTAAAAGTACTGCAAGATAAACATTCATTACATGGGACAATAGATGCAAGAAGGTGCGGCTTGAATTTCGACTGTGCTTGAACGACTGCACAGAGGGACTCAGAATGACCGTTGCAAGATCCCGGCAGGGCAAGCACGCCACACAGTATGTAGCCCAACTTTTTACAAGGATCAATTTTTATGCCATAAGGTTCAAGGTAATATGTCGGGAAGATGTATAAATGAATTTAGGTTATTGCAAATGCCCAGATTATTTGAAAAATGAGCACCCACCATACATCTGCCTCAGGTATTGCTAGTTGAGCAGCTGCCTGCTAAAACTTGGCCTAGCTATCGTGCTGTGGTTCTACAGAAGCACTGTAGTGCACCCATGAAGTGGAAAGGCTTTCTTTATAGGTATGCAGGCATGTTACTCAGACCCTTGACTCGGAGCGACCATATTTTTTGGTAAATGTATAAAAAATAAATAAAAAAATTAATAATAAATAAAAAAAAGTGCAAATCACCGAGATTCGGTTCCGCTGCTAACTGCGCCAGCACGGCGCGCCTCTCACGCCAAAAGGAAAACGTGCAGCCAACTCTCGGAAAGGGCATAGCGATGATTTCGGCAATACGTAATGGTGCATGTAGGTTTTCCAAAGCACGTATCCTGAGATCCAAAGCAAGCGCAGTGCCGAAAAGCCTGAAACGCCACAGCACAATATGCTTTCAAATGGGCGCCGCCATTTTGGCTACAGCTTCAGTGGAAGTGACGTCACGATGCTGGGCCGCGGTTTAGGAGGGTGTGGTCGGCCTTGTCCTCTACGGGATATGGTTTGCGAATACCCGTACGGGTTACCTAGGAGCTGTTGCTGAACAAGTAATGAACCCGTGCGAAGGAAGTGCGCCATGGACGGGAAGCTGCTCCAAAACAGGCCCAAAACAACCGTCACTTAAGCAGACCACAAAGTCGATGGAATGATCCTGGCGATACGGCCGCCGAGCTGAGCTGCTCCGGCGCGCGGGGAACGCTTGGTAAATTAAATTCCCAGCGCCGTCTAGAGTGTGCTCCGTGAGCGAAACCCCCAGCCTCGACCTCCCGCCGTCCCCCGTCCCCCCCGTCGCCGAATTCGCCGCGTTGTCTCGCACGCCACAAAAGCACCGTTGCCTTGTAGCGCTAGAAAGCTTTGCGTTAAAACTTTTGCCTTTCGTTCAGGGAGCAAAACCGAGGCCTTGAAAAAAGCACTAGGCGTTTCTCTCTCCGCAAGAGAAGTTTGCACGAGGCTGGAGAAACGCACGTGCAAAACGCTGACGAAAGGGCCAAATTGGCGGCTTCCGCTTGCGGGTTGGCCAGACTTTCTTTCATATCGTGCATAAAGAAGTTACAAAAATGTAAACTCACAACTATTCAACTTGCTACATATATAAAAGTATTTATTCTAATAGGCGACAAAACTTTAAAAATATTATATTATGTTTTATCCTAATTTTTAATATTATATAAAAACTTGCAGCAAACTGCCGGAAGGACCAAAAGATAGGCGTTCACGTGACGCAAGCATTCGGCCGGGATTTGCCCGAGTGTCCTATCAAATTATTTTCTCTGTGACGGCAACCGAAGTGTTATGGAATACTTCATTTATTTGTCAGCATTAAATTGTATACAACAAAGACCGGTTAATTTTGCAGATTCCTACGCATTCTTAATAGGGGAGCGACGACAGTGCTGTATTGTAGAAGCGGTCAGGAAATGACATGTACGCACGTCTCGCTGTTAACTAGTGAGCTTCTATGGGCAATTATGGTTTACGGCGGTCAGGAAACTTGTCTGTGTATTATAGTTGTACCTAGCTACCCGTGTGATCGCTTCCTGAGCGGAAAACAGGCATCACAGTGTGGTTTTACACTCCTTTATTTTTGGGGCTTGTGTTCCTGGTGTTCAGGGAGTGGAGGCAGTGGGTCCGTCGTCGTCCTCTGCTTAAATGATAAAATAGAATGTCAAGCTATGCGTGATCGGGAAAACTAATAGGGACATTATGTCCATCAGTAATACGGAACGCCCATTGCGGGGACAAAACATTCCCCTTCCTGATCCCAAGCGCCACGCCAAAGTCGCTTAGACACGATTGTCGTCTATAATAAAGTTACTCTGTCGCCAAACTAGTAGCATACCAAACGATCAAGATACTCTAATTAGCTGAGCTTTTGGTTTCTTTGTGTATTTGTACCGTAGTAATCTCAGAAAACGATGTAGAACTGAAATGATTCGACGGGTTTTTGAGGTTTCCTTAAAAAGTGAATTTGGAAAGGATTAATAAGATGTATAGGAGGAATGCCACGCAACACAGTTCAGGAAACATCGATTCAATAGTTTGGATTAAGTACTAGAAAAGCAAGCACAACCCTCGGTATACGTCAAGGCGCATATCTACAAAATACTGCAACGATGTCATGAAGAAACGTTGTAGAAGGTCGAAGACCCCAAACAAGACGGCGCTAATGGAATCATGTCGCCTTCCTGCCCAACCGCAAGCCAGCACACTGTGAAAATTGCTTTGCAGGTTTTGCATTTCGTTGCAGATTGTTCCTGTTTTGCGGTACGAAGCCATAGTTACTGTATTTGTCACAGCACTTCAAAACCAGAGAAAGCGAAGGGGTTACGGGCTGCTGAGAAATGCGGTCAGGTGGTTAAATGGTTAGTTAGCAGGCTGTAAATACTAAGAAGTGCGCCGTATATTTCTTAACAACGGGGACGCACAAACGCAGTTATCACAGGGCAGTTTATCACCCAGCGGTTCTACTCTATCGTGTATAGGCACATTATTTCGCGTGGCGGCCGTTGTATTTATTACAGACAACCACATGTACGGTGCAGTATTTAGGCGTTGGTGTTCCTAAATGCTTGTTCAGTTAGTAAATGTCATATTATATCATTGGCTTTCCTTGCAAAACAAAATATGGAAGACTATTGTCAATTGCACTGAAGGGGGAAGAAAAATACAGATAATTTCGGCTCCAACAAAATGTCGAAATATGCAAGACGGAAAAACAAATGTTCACTTTCCAACTATTTGTTTTTGTTTAGATTAAAGGATTAACTTCAAATTAAAATCAACATATTCGAACAATTATTTTTAATAGAGTTCCCACGCCAGAGCTATATACAGCTCGGTGGTGGGTCGCACCAAGAAGGCCCTATTGTTAATTGGAGGAGCGGATGGCATAGACACGATGATGATGATGGTTGTTGTTTCATGGCGCAAGGCCAGCGAGGGCAAAGAGCGCCAGAAAAGAAGTTATATAATGAAGCGAAGTGATTACCATAAAAAGGTATGTATAAAAACATGTAAATCGTACATTGTAAAATCAATTAAAGGTAATGGTGATGGCTGGTGTATAGGACCAGATTTGATTATGCGTGATATGAGATAAGGTTTAAAAACTTAACATCTGACAAATAATCAAACACACGTTTCATAGAAACACTGGCATCGTCACCTAGAAACAGCGATGGGTGTAGTGGGATATGTTGTCTGTAGAGTTCTCTGAAGTGTTTGTGTCGTGGTGTGTGAAGTGCCTTGCATGTTATTAGTATGTGGACTACGGATAGGCCCTCCCCGCACCTGCTACACAGGGGTCTTGGAGATCCCGTGAGCAGGTGGGAATGTGTTGCATGCGTGTGGCCTATCCGTAATCGAGCCAGGGTAACTTCGTTGTGTCTGTTGTGAGTATCACTGGTGTATGCTCCCAAGAGTGGCTTTATAATGTGTAGTTTGTTGTCAGTCTGTTGATTCCAGTGCGCTTGCCATGTTGTGCGAAGGTGTTGTCTAATGTGTGATTTGAGGTCGGTGTAGGGTATTGTTGTTATGTCAACTGTAGTTGTAAGGGCAGCAGCGGCCGCCATTCGGTCTGCGGTCTCATTACCTGGAATTCCAGAGTGCCCTGGCACCCAGCACACGGTCACCTCAAGGTTTAACGCATGCACAGACATAATAGTACTAATGAGAGCATTGACCACATGGTTTTTAGACTTCTGTGAGGATAATGTACGCACAACACTTAAAGAATCAGTATAAATTACAGATTTCGGAATTCGACTTAGAACAATATGTTTAACTACAAGAAGTATGCCATAGGCCTCTGCCGTAAAGATACTTGTATTTCTATTCATAGTTCTACAGACATTAAAGGTACCACCACCATGCGCAGCACAGGAAACAGTTGTGGCAGTTTTAGAAGCATCTGTGTAAAATTCAGCACACTTGTATTTGTGCTGCAGGGACAAGAAATGTTGCACGATCGCGCTTCTAGGCACTCTGTTTTTCTCGACACTTGTAAAAGATACATCACATGATATCGGGCGAAGCTGCCACGGTACTAGAAGTTCAGTAGCGGAGGTTTTGATGGTGTCTGAGAACATGACATCAAGTTGTGACGCTTCTTCTCTTACTCTGAAAGCGAAGGGAGCAGAGACTGATGGGCGATTAGTAAGAAGTTGAGATATGGATGTATCATAAAAAACTGACGTAAAAGGATGGTGAGGCATTGATGAGATTTTAAAAGCATAAAGCAGGTCTGTGTAGGCTCGCTGACGTTCTAGGCTCCATTTGTTGCACTCTACATACAGACTTTCGACTGGACTAGTCCGAAAGGCACCACACGACAAGCGGAGCCCTAGATGAAGCACAGGGTCCAGCATTCTGAGGGATGTTTTAGTGGCTGACCCATAGACAACGCTACCATAGTCCAGTCGTGAGCCTATCAAGCTGGTAAAAACACGTAAAAGAAGTTGTTTGTCAGCACCAAAAGAAATGTGCGACAGAACCTTCAGGATATTCATTGTTTTTAAGCATTTATGTTTTAGTTGTTTTATGTGTGGGACAAACGTGAGCTTTTCGTCAAAGATTATACCTAAAAACTTGTGTTCTTTCTTGACAGGAATCGAGACACCATTGAGATGAATGTCGGGATCCGGCCGGATGCCACGCCTCTTGGAAAACAAGACACAAGTGCACTTCCCTGGATTAAATTTAAAACCGTTGCGGTCTGCCCAAAGCTAGCTTGTTAACACCAAGCTGGACTTGGCGCTCGCAGACAGACAGGTTACAAGACTTAAAGGATAATTGTACGTCGTCTACATAAACGGAGCAGGAAATCGACGGTGGCAATGCCTTCCTGAGGGAATTCATTTTTACAATAAAAAGGGTGCAACTTAAAACTCCACCTTGTGGCACTCCATTTTCCTGCACATGCACCCTAGAGAGTGCAGTTCCAAGTCGCACGCGAAACGTCCTTTCGGACATGTAACTGGAAAGCGTGTTCATCATGTTACCCGTTATGCCAAAGGACTTTAGGTCGATGAGGATACCATACCTCCAAGCAGTATCATACGCCTTTTCTAGATCAAAGAATACTGTCATACAGTACTGCTTATGGAGGAAAGCATCTTTTATATACGCCTCTAATGCAACGAGTTGATCGTTGGTAGATCGCCCCGCCCTGAAGCCTGCCTGGCAACTCTCGAGAAGACCATTGTACTCTAAGAAGTACACAAGTCTCCTGTTTATCATCTTCTCGAAGAGCTTACACAGGCAGCTTGTCAGGGCAATGGGGCGATAACTGGCAGGAGAGGAAGGGTCCTTCCCTTCCTTTAGGACAGCCACTACTATGGCCTCCCTCCAAGAGCGAGGAATGTGCCCCGAAAGCCATATTTTATTGTATAGGTGTCAAGAGTGTCTGGTGTAGGTGTGTATCATGGTGTATGTGAAGAGTGTCTGGTGTAGGTGTGTAGAGTGTATCTGTATGGTGTATGTGATTTTGTCTGCACCTGGAGCTGACGTCTTACATGTGCTCAGAGCAACCTTCAGCTCATGAATTGAAAAACAAGAATTGTAAGAAGCGTGCGACTTGTTGTTATCACGCAGGGACTTCTTTTCTACAGATGTTTTGTGTTTCATGAAAGTGTTTGTGTAGTGTGCTGAACTGGACACGTGTTCGAAGTGTTGTGCAAGTGTGTTAGCCTGGTCTTCCAGTGTGTCCCCTGTTGTACTAACCAGGGGCAGGCTGTGTGTCTGTTGTCCTTTTAGTTTTCGTATTCGTGTCCAGACTTTGTGTGTATCAGTGTATGAATTGATGGAAGTGAGGAAGGTGCGCCAACTCTCCCTTTTCGCCTCACGACGCACTCGCTTCCCAAAAGCCTTTGCCCGTTTAAAAGAAATGAGGTTGTCTGACGTGGGGTACCGGCGAAGGACACCCCACGCCTTGTTCTGGGCCTCTCGCGCCCCGCCTGCAGTCATCGTTCCACCAGGGTCTCCTTGGGCAGCGGGACCCACTGGAGGCCTGGGGAATGGACTTTTCGGCGGCGTCGAGGATGTGCGCCGTGACGAGTTGGGCGGCTTCCTCCACGTGTAGGTGTTTTATGGATGTGTGGTGTAGTTGAGATGTTTGTGTGAATGTGCTCCAGTTTGCTTGTGATGCATTAAACCTTTTATGGGAAGATTGACTGCTCGGGCCTATACCTATATACGTTAATGAAGTGGGGAAATGGTCACTACCATATGGGTCTGTGCCCACACCCCAATCAAGACATGGAAAGAGAACTGCGGAACCAATAGCCAAGTCAAGATGCGAGTATGTATTGTGTCCTAAGTTATGGTATGTAGGCTGTTTTTGTTGAAAAGGCATGCTCCAGAGGATGTAAGGAACTTCTCTATCAGGCGACCTCGGGCATCCGTTCTGGTGGAGCCCCAAAGAGAGTTGTGCGCATTAAGGTCGCCTGTTAGTATGTATGGTTCGGGCAGCTGGTCAACCAGTGCCTCGAAATCAGAGCTCAGAAGTGCAAAATCAGGAGAGATGTAAATAGAGCATACCGTTATCAACCTATTAAATATTATGGTACGGATCGCTACAGCCTCGAGGACAGTGTTTAAAGTGACAGGGTGGCATGCTAATGATTTCCGGGCGATAATGGCCACACCTCCTGAAGAGTGGGTGCAGCCAACCCTGTCCTTTCTGAATACCATGTACCTATTTAAGAAATTTGTTTGTTTAGAGTTGAGGTGGGTTTCCTGGAGACACATAATACTTGGCTGACTGGCATGCAGAATCTCATACACATCGTCAAGATTTTTAAGAGGCCTCTGCAGTTCCATTGGATAATATTTTCTGTTCCCATTATTTAAATTTAAGAATGACTGGAAATGTGTGTGTTCGTGTGTGTTCATGTGTCGTCTTTCGGGGCTGTTACTCTTGGATTGGGCTTTTTGGGCCTTTCTGTAGGCTTGGAAGTCGGTGGCCGCTCCTTGCGCTGCGTTGCAGGCAGGAACGGCCCGACGTCCATCTCGTCGTCGGATGTCCGAGGGGTGCCCGACGGACCGGGCCCCCTGGACTTGGCCCCCCCTCGGGAGCCCTTCGTTTGAGCCGCCACCGCCGAGGGCGTCGGGGCGCCAGAGGTGGCACAGGGCGGTGCGGTGGCGGTGGGAACCGGTGCGGGGCCCGTGGTGTCCATCACCTCTGTACCCTCCAACGCACTGGAGGGCGGGGAGACAGAGGCGGGAGCGGCACCGGTCCCGACGGAAGAGGTTGCCACCACAACCGCTGCTGCCTCAGCAAGCGGCGTGGTGGCGGGTTGGGCTGCCAGAGGCAACCCAGGGGGGGGCGGGCGAGGGACCAGGTCAGACTCGCTGAACTGGGTTCCCTGTGGAAACGAGACGCCGCTCCGCCCCCCGGCGAGCCGCGTCGGCGTACCTCCCCAGGGGAAAGAGGCGAACCTCTTTCGCGCCTCTGGGAAGGTGATGTTTTCAGTGACTTTGATGTTGATGATTTTCTTTTCTAGTTGAAATTTTTCGCACTTGCGGGAGTATGCCGCATGCGGCCCCCCGCAGTTTACACAAGTGAGAGTTTCGGCTAAGCAGTTCTCGCTCGGATGATCGTGCGCCGCGCACTTTGCACACGTCGTTCGGCCACGGCAAGAGTTCGTACCATGCCCGAACCGCTGGCACTTAAAACAGCGCCGCGGGTTCGGGATGTACGGACGGATGGAGCAACGGATAAAACCTGCATTTATGTATTGTGGAAGAACTGCGCGGTCGAAAGTCAAGATAATGTGTTTGGTGGGAATCTCCTTGTCGTCTCTGCGGATGGTGATGCGTCTCACGGCAGTGACGCCCTGATCCTTCAAGCCGGCAAGGAGATCCGCATCCGTTTCGTTCAAGAGATCCGTCTCGGATATCACACCTTGCGAGCTGTTGAGGCTCCGATGGGGTGTGACCCTGATGTCTAGATCAGCCAGTCTAGTCTGAGCTAGAAGCTTCGTGGACTGCTGCTTGTCATTTACCTCGATTAGTAGTTCACCAGACCTTTGTTTTTTGCACTTATATGATTTTCCTATTATGGCTTCAAGATATTTGCGATCAAGAAGACTGACTGAGATGCAAGAGGGTGGGTTGGATTGAGGGATTCCATCACAAGAAATCGAGAAAAATGGTCTGGTTCAGGAAAGGTTAACGACGGCAACGGAGGAAAGGATACTTCGGTGCGGCCCCTTTTCAGGGACCGATCACGGTTGGGGGGGGTTTTAGACAATACCATAAAGCATAGTATAAAAGCAGGGAGACGGGGGTACTTTCTTCTTTGACCTTACCCTGGTAGCCAAAGAGGTCCCGGAGCTCCCTGCCTGGTGAACAGACAGGGAGCCCATCCGCCAGAGC
Source organism: Haemaphysalis longicornis (assembly GCA_013339765.2). NCBI lineage: Eukaryota > Metazoa > Arthropoda > Arachnida > Ixodida > Ixodidae > Haemaphysalis > Haemaphysalis longicornis. Next base: position 3,537 of record JABSTR010001739.1, on the reverse strand, counting down.
TTGACCTGGGCTCCGACGGCCACCGTTCGTGGTTTCTAACCCTCCACCTATAAACACATCGCCACGGTTGGATCCAGCTTATGTTTGGGGGCTCGGGGTCCGCGGTATCGCCAGTACCGTCACCAAGATTGCTCAAGGTGCCCCGTGCGGGGGGGATGGCATACACACAAAGCTATGTACTTTTGTCCATCGGTAAGTCTGGAGAGGATGATAGTGGCCGTGTGGTGCTCCTGCAGAAGCAAGCAAGGAGACATGAAAAGAATAGGAGACGCTGTGGCTGATACACACCCTTACAGTATTCCGGTTGTTGTAATCGAAGTCATGAATACAAAATCATCATTGGATTTTTAGCTGTCATGACGTCGTATTCCATGGTTCGTTCCATTCGTCAATGTCAACACTTCGCATACCCAGAAAACAGTGTTAATTTGAAACTTGCTTATGCCAAGTGTCATGTTTCAGGGCACCCCAGGAGAGGGCAGGCATCAAAACCCCCCGAAAAAGAAAAAAAAAAACAACAAAAGAACGGCCATTTGAAGTACGCGCCAAGAGCGCACCAATTCCAGAACGCCAGCGCCTAAACGCAGAGGCGTCATTGTAAAATATGGCGACGCACTGGTCTTCCAATCAGAGAACGCCGCGGAGGAGACCAGTGGCGTGATGGCAATATATGGACATGGGGAAGGCAAGCAGCCTATGAGAGTGCGCAGCAAGAGAGCCCAGAGGGGACAAAAGCGGGGCGCACAAATACAAGAGGAAGCAAGCACCCAGAAAAAAAGACTCCGGGAGGCAAGAAGCCAGGAGGTGGCAGGAGCACGTGAGCTTCACGGAACGAGCCAGGGGGACGCGGCCTTGCCATCGACCATGACATCAGAACCTGAGCGGGAGCTGGCGGACTTCGCATCGGCACCGTCATCCTAGGGGCACAACGAACATGTGTCTTCGCGGCCCCAGCGGCATCGGTCGGGCACCCAGCGGCCAACGTCCACGCTCCGCCGTCGTTCGTCTCGGCAGCCCCGAAAGAATACGTTCTTGCGAGCCTACCTGGGACCTCTAGCGGCAGCGGCTACCAGGGGGTAGCCACCAAGGAAGCACGCCGCCCAAGGGATGACCGCGCACGTCGAACGCCGGCATCAAAGATCTCCAGCAATAGCGGCTACCAGGAAGTAGCCACAAAGGAAACAAGTGAGGACGCGCGGAGCCCACGCCGTCCAAGGTGTGACCCCGCGTATCGAAGGCTGGCGCCCTAGCGATACGAGGACGGCTACCACCGAGTTGCGGCCACGCAACGGGTGCGACACGTAGGCGCCGATGACAGCGGGGTAGGCCAGTCTATTAGGGAGACTTGTCGTAGGACACAACTAGAAAGTATTTGTGGTAGAGAGTTGGCTTAGGACATTGTTATTGTAACTGATGAGTGTTATTGAAGTAGTTTAGAACTGTACTGTACATAATTTTGGGGTTTGCTTTGAATTGTATTTTGGTATATTGAGTTTTACGTTTGATTCTTCTCGGGTGTGTACTCATCATCATCATCATCACCACCAGCCTATCTACGCCCACTGCGGGCAAAGACCTCTCCCATTATTCTCCAGTTGCCTCGGGGCTGTGCCAACTGTGACCAATATATCCCCGCAAACTTCTTGATCGCATCTGCCCATCTAACTTTCTGCCGACCCCTGCAACGCTTGCCTTCTCTGAGGATCCACTCTGTTACCCTTAATGACCAGCGGTTATCTTGCCTTCGCATTACAGCCCTGCCCGCGTCCATTTCTTCTTCTTCTTAATTTCTACTAATATGTCTTTAGCACCAGTTTGCGCCCTGACCCACTCCGCTCTCTTCTTGTCGCTTAATGTTACACCTCTCATTTTCCGCTCCATTCCCCGCTGAGTCGTTCTCAATTTAAGTTGAACCCTCTTGGTGAGCCTCCAAGTTTCTGCCCCTAGATGAGTACCGGTAAGATGCAGCTGTCATACACTTTCTTCTTCAGCGACAATGGTAGGCTGCTATTCCTTATCTGAGAATGTCTACCATATGCACCCCACCCCATTCTGATCCTTCTAATTATCTCTGCCTCATGGTTGGGATCTGGGGTCACAACTTGGCCTAAGTAGATATATTCGCTTACCACTTCCACTGCCTCGCCGCCTATCTCAAACTGCTGTGCTGTCCCGAGAATATTGATAATTACTTCAGTTTTCTACATATTAATTTTCAGGCCCACGGTTCTACTCTGTTCGCCCAGTGCGGAAAGCATGCTTTGCAATTCGTCCCCCGAGTTACTTAGCAAGGCAACGTCATCAGCAAATCTGAGGTTACTGAGGTATTCTCCATTAACCCTTACTCCCGCCTCTTCCCAATCCAACATTCTGAATACTTCTTGTAAGCATGCTGTGAATAACTTTGAAGAGATTGTGTCTCCTTGTCTGACACCCTTCCTTATAGGTATTTTACTGCTCTCCCAATGGAGGATGATGGTAGCTGTAGACCCATTGTAGATATCCTGTAGTATTCTTACATAATGCTCATCTACCCCCTGGTTCCGTAATGCCTGAATGACTGCTAGTGTTTCGACCGAGTCAAATGCTTTCTCATAATCTATGAAGGCTATATTTAAGGGTTCAGTACTCAGCGCACTTCTCTATCACCTGATTGATCGTGTGAATACGGCCATTGTTGAATAACCTTTACGGAACCCTGCTTGTTCTTTAGGTAACTGAAATATAAGGTTGCAGAGATTAGGTTAGCGATTACCTTGGTAAATACCTTGTAGACGACTGACAGTAAGCTGATCGGCGTGTAATTTTTCAAGTCCTTCATGTCGCCTTTCTTATGAATTAGGATGATTTTCGCGTTCTTCCAAGATTCCGGTCCATTGCGGTCATTAGGCATTGCGTATACAGGTTTGCCAGTTTCAAGTACAATTCTCTCCGCCCCTCCAAGAGGTCTGCTGTTATCTGATCCTCACCAGGTGCTTTGCCCCTATATTTCTTTCAAAGCCTTCCCTACTTCTTCGGTCGTTACTGAGCATGTCTATCTCCTCTGAACTAGTGTCTCGTTCGGCATTATCCTGTATGTCCCGGCGACTGTACAGATCCCTATAAAACTCCTCGGCCACTGTGACTATTTTATCCCTATTTGTGATGAAATTGCCGGCTTATCATTAAGTGCATACATCTGATTTTCCCAACGCCAAGACGTATCTTCACTGCATTTAGGCTACCTCCATTGTTTAAAGCGTATTCGATCCTTCCATATTACACTTCGTATGTCAGCTGTCTTACGCTTATTGATGAACTTCGAGAGCTCGGCTAGTTCTATTCTGTCAGCTGCGGTAGAGATTCTCATGGTTTGCCGTTTTCTGATTAGATCTTCGTCTCACGTGAAAGTTTACCAGTATCTGCCTAGCCATAGTGCCCCCGACTTCTACTGCACACTCCGGATATTGCGTGTAAGGTTGTCGTAAGCTCGGCTTCCTCATTAAAGGCGGAATATCGGTTCTGCAGCGCGATCCTGAATTATTCTACTTTACGTGT
>JABSTR010001738.1:0-32671 GCA_013339765.2 Haemaphysalis longicornis | reverse complement strand
CAAAATATTGGAACATATAATATTGAAACACTTAACCGTTTTTTAGAGACTAAGGGCATTTTGTCATCTTGCCAGCACGGGTTTCGCAGCGGATAATCGACTATCACGCAACTAACAGAAGTTGTTCATGATTTAGCATTATCTATTAACAAATGCACGCAAACGGATATCATACTACTAGACTTTGCTAAAGCATTTGATTCCGTATGTCACAATAATTAATTGCAAAACTTCGAAGTATTATTGGAGATGGAATATTAACAGATTGGGTTAAGGACTTCTTAACTAACCGTTCGCAATATGTCCTGTATGACCAAGTACCATCAGAAACCTTGCCTGTTACGTCCGGAGTACACAAGGCTCCGTTTGGGGCCTTGTTATTTCTTGTTTTTATTAATGATATCACAGACAGTATCTCTTGCACCTATTAGCTCTTCGCCGATGACTGCATTATTTACAAAGAAATTACAGTCATTCAGATCACCTTGCACTAAGCGATTCTTTACACCATCTTTCCAACTGGTGCGACATGTGGCAAATGTCGATTAACCCCAAAAAAACAGTGTGCATGACGATAACCCGAAAAAAAGAAGCTATGCAGTATGACTACAGCATTAGAGGCACCAGGCTTGAAAAAGTGAATGAACACAAATATTTAGGCGTCACGATTACGTCAAACCTCAGATGGGATGCGCACATCTCTAATATTACTTCAGTTGCTCTGCGCAAGCTCTTTTATCTTCGCAGATGCCTTCGGTTGGCCCCTCACTCAACCAAGCTTTTAGCCTATACTACTTACGTAAGACCGGTATTAGAATATGCTAACACAGTATGGTTTCCTTATACAGTCACTAACATTCAAAAGCTAGAAAATGTACAGAGGAAGGCAGCAAGATTCATCTGCAACAAATATAAGCGCACTGATTCTTCCACAAATATGTTACCAAGCTCTGGCCTCCAAAAACTTGCGATTAGAGCAAAACAACGCGCCTTAATTTTTTTTCAGCTACTTCACAACCATTATAAAATTGACCCATCATTGTACATCCGTCCATCAGACTCCCGCGTTACCAGGCACAAACATTCACACACACTGAAAGAGTACTCTTACCGCAATGACACGTTCAAGCACTCCGTTTTTCCACTTGCAATAAGGGAATGGAACTGTTTTTATATCCCTCCTTAACTAATGCGGCATCGGTATCTGACTTTGCACCAAAATTAGAAAATATGTTCTGTTACTGTGGCAACACTCGCATCCCCAGCGGCATTGCGGCCACCAGTGAAAGCGTATTTGTGGAGTATATAGTGTTAACTGGGGTGTTTGCAAGTTGGTATTATTTGCCTGTGTAGCACTGGATTTCATGCACAATTGCTCTTCTTTTTTGGTGTTGGTTTCTTTGTCTTAAGTTAAAAAGCGTGACTTGATTATGCTTTTTCTTATGAGTGTGTTCATGTTGTAAGTTTTCAAGTGTGTTGTTCAAGAATTTCAGCTCCGTATTCTTCCTATCTAATTAAAAGTAAACAAATTTGTATATTTTTCGCTCTTATGACTGTCATTTCACTACATTCCTGTTTCTGTTTTCTGCGCTGATATTTATTTATGTACCACCTGCATGTACCATCTGTATGCCCACCTGCTATGTCTCGGAATGACTGGCAGTATTGAAAATAAATAAATAAAATAAATGTAAAGCCCGGCGAGTGGATGGGGGTACTTTTGCTCTGAACTTGCTGCAGGTCACGGGGAGAGTCCCGCCTGCGCCAGCGAGACCCCGGCAAGCTTCGAAGCCCCACTGCGGCCTAGTTCTTCTCCCCCTGTATATGCCTTGCAAATAATTCCTGTACATAAACTGTACATAGTTAGGAAATCCGAGTCTGCCTCGTCCCTCACGGCAACACTAGACACCGCGGTGTATTCGTTGCCCCGGAAAAGTCCTGAAATTTACTGTGGCGTTGCTTGGCTTTGTGAATAACGGCACCATACAAATATATCCCGTCGCATTCAACCATTGTTCCTGTCATGCGTCTTGCCGCCACGTAACATTTCGGTGGAGTTTTTGGGGTGCATCTACATACCGACCCTCAAGCACTTCCCGCCTCTGCTCCTGATGCGTTTTCATGGAGGTTCGTCGATTGCGGCGGCTTGCCCCTTTACCCGGCGCTACATTGACACGCCCCCATCCCCAGCCCCATGTCCTCAGCTGACTAGCCGCTGCGACCAGCCGACAGGTAACCCGTCGTGACCAGAATTGACGACGATGCCGCTCCCCCGCCCACTACACGGGCGCATCCCAAAGGGCCTTCGGGGTTTCTGCTGCATTGACAGGCATCGCTGTTCATGGGTCGTGGTTCATCGAGCTCATCCACTTCATCCGTGGCGGCATTGATTTCCTCAGTGTTAATAATTATCTCAGTTTTTATTCCCCGTACTCGTCCATCCACTGCGCCTTCGACCGGGTCGGTCTAAGCGTCGACGAGGGGGACGTGTAAGGAAGAGAAGACAAAGTCGACAAAGTTTTGTGCGTGGTGCGAGGCTTTTCTTGGTGCTGTGATTGACGACGTCATGTTAATATATTGCTTCGCATTCAACCATTGTTCCTGTCATTCGTCCGGCGCCACGTAACAATATTTAACCTTAGAACACTCCAACATACTGAATATTTTTATCACAAATGTTACCCTCCGTGGCTGAAGGACAAAGCAGTCGTTCTGAGCTGAGCCCTAGGACGATGTGGCTGCTTTTCTCATGGAGGCAAAACAATGAAACCACTGGTGTGTAGAGATATTGGCGTTCGTTGGAGATAACCAGCTGGCAAAAATAATAAGGAGCCCTCCAGTATGGTGCACCTTCCGTGCTACGCAACCGAAGGTGGTAGAAATATCTGCATCCAGAAGGGCGGCTTTCGGAACTTGAACCTGACAGCTTAAAGTGCGCGAACCCCGACTAGCGAAAGAAACTTCTCCGTTGTACTACAGGAGCTCTCGGGCAACAAAAGAGATAATAAATGAAATAAATGAAATAAAGATCGAGCGAAGGCTTTGGGGAGCTTGCTGGCAGGCATATTCTTATTCTGTTCTACCGATGGCCTCAAGAAAAGCAAAAGAGCGGGATTTGATTTCTAATCTGAAAAAATACCAATGAACGTGGAAGGATTTTCTAGCTTTAGCGAAGGGTCACCATCACTGTTTTTGAAGCTTCTTACTCTTCTGCGCTGTAGCGAACGACGCTGCATTTTTATAAGTTTTGTCTGACAACGAAGCGGTGGCACGCCCACGCGCTGCACCCTCGCACTGCACCCGCAGCGAGTTCGATTAAAGCCCTTATCCTAACCTGACGTGTACTTTCGCTCTTTCATGACGTCTTGCCAGGGGGAGTACCTCGAGGTCCATTACAACTGCTATCAAACAAAACAAGCGATGCATAATGGGGACATTACAAGCCTATGCGCCACCAGGCGTAGAGAGTTTCTACGAGATCGTCGAATCAGCCATGAAGGTGGGAGCAGCCCAGTTAACGATTGTGATGGGGGACTTTATTGCAACATTAGGCGAGAAGCAAGGATAATGAAGGTCAGCGGGAAGCTTTAAAATAGGCCGTTATCACAATTTTATAAATACACTGATCGGATATGGAGAAAAAAAGTAACCCCTGAATAAAGAATGAACTCTTACCCAAGCGAACGAGTAATAAATAAACACAAAAAAGTCACAATGGCAAGGAAAAAACAAAATATGCTTCTTTTGCAGTGACAGCGCATTTATTGTGCACGACGTGGAGGTGCTAGGAAAGGTTTCCAGCAGTGCCCACAGGAATATTAGGCGCCCAATACTGGTGCAAAATTAATAAAAAAGGTAAACTAGAAAAACGTAAGAAACCTCACACGGGGTGAGCCAGAGACAGAACGCACATAGTTTAAAATAATCTTTAATATTAAGTTAGCGCTTTTAACTCATGACAAGGAACACAGCGTTGACACGCTTCGTGACAGCCTAAGAACGACAATCACAGAATCGGCAGCAGCTGCGGGACAAGAAGTATTCAGACAACTAATGGGAAAACTAACTAAGAAAGCAAAGGCGCTCGTCATTGTGGCCGGCCGTAATGTGGGGGGCCCAACGCATGACACGTAAGACGTTAAAAATACGGAGCGCTCGTTAGAACGCGCCCCGCGGCGACCACTCGGCGTCGCCGGCCTGCGAGTGTGCAACGCCTTACCGAGACATCTTGCACGTCCCGCCCCTCGCTTTGACGAACAGGAACTGATGGAAGCCTATAATGACGAGGATGAGCTTACGGAACGCTTGTTCATTCCGTGTGTGGGTTTCCATGAGCAGAACGCCAATATCGATGTAAATGACGCTGGCTACTAATTGCACACTCCAATGCAATAACGGAGAATCAAAATAAACAATTTCAACCTTCTACAAACGCGTGGTGATGTGTCCACTCCTCAAGTACAATGAAATCAAGTAGCTTCGCTACAGTTGATGCCTTGCGTTACTTAGTGCCAGCTTCCCCAGTGTTTTTTTTTGTACCTTTCCATTGAATAATAGCACCCTTTTTAGGGAATGTTTACTGCACACTCCTAAAGGAATACCTCCTTGCAACAAAGTTTGACCCCACATATTTCCAGAGGCCGCAAAAAGGTGGTTTTGTTATAATCGAGATGCCTGAATTCTGTAGACCTCAAACTGCACGCGGCGGAACAATGCAAGCGCAGCCGAACATTTCTCGACCGTATAAGCGCTTGTGTCAACTTTTTTCAACACGTGACATTCTAGTGAATTTTTGTGCACTTTCTATTCACGAAGAGCACACAGCGCCACATAGGAGGACAAAGCACGAAACAACAGCCTGCGCCAGATTTGTGCGTAGAGTTCTGTTCACAACAGTCCAATCCACACCCGTCGTAATAAGTGATATATTCTCACTTGCGAAGCCTTAAGCCTGCATGCGTGTCATCCGCTGATGGGTCATCCGCTGGTGGGTCCCTTGAACCCACGGGGAAAGGCATAAAACGCAGAAAGTCGCTCATTATGTGTCTCCGCTGGTTAGCTCGCACCCACATGGCACAAGGAATGCAGGAAGCTATAATTGACTAAAGCTTCTTGAAACTCTTGACCGATCTTGGCCTCGGTTAATTCTCCGGCCGCCCGGCAGCCCTCTCTTGTAGGTTGCCGGCCAGCCCAATACCTGTTTCTGTAAACCGATTGCCCGTCGGCCGCATGGACGTGTAGACTCCACTTTTTATATAGTAGGGACGGGTGCGGTGCGGACTACGGACGCCAACGCGGGTGACATCGTGAGTTACTGAAATGCTCTGCATTTAAAAATTCCTGTGTCGATTCCTTATTTGTGCGGCTGTTATAAAGAAAACAGCAAAAAAGTTGCAAAACAATAAAGCAAACCCTATATTTAGCGCCTTAGGCGCATGATTAAAGGGACGGGTGGTTCTAATCATTCTTTATTTATCCACCAATAAATACCCAAGCGTTTACCAATTAAAAGCCGCAAACAAACAAACGTATAACACACTATATGTACGTGAAAAAAACGTTTTCGAGTGAAGTACATCTTATCTCTTCTTTACCTAGTCCCATGGATCTGCTTTCAGGTATTTTGAAAATCAGAAGATAAGAAAGCCGCATAGCATGATAATATTCTTTTCGTAAACGTTTCAAGGTTACAGCTAGCTAAAACAGAGGTGCTCATTTCCAAATAATGCTTGCGGTAAAGCAGTGTTCAAAGATACGCATGAAGATATTACTGCTTCAACTCAGCTTTAAGTTTACTAAGTGCGTTTGTTGAACTTCTACTCGACCTAAGGTTCACCAAGTCTATTTTTTGAACTGTTATTTTCTAAAAGTCAGGAGGGGGAAAGAAAGAGGTGTTTCTTCTTGTTTTATTATTTCCTACAACCCTAGATTTTTAAGAACTCAAGAACAGAAAGTGCTTTCAGGCATTTGTAGCTAAATCGTGAGATAAAGCGATCGCATCAAAGGGGTTACAATTGCTGCTTGATATTCTAAATTTACAAAGCATTTCCCCTGTCTTCCTTTGAAATCTTTCGGTTGGCTTTTGATTATTTCGAGGGTGGAGTTCAACTTCCTGAACATCTATTAAATACCGCGCCGTTGACCACTGCGTGACTTTGGACGCGTGAGTGAAATATTGAGACAGATGGAAAAACGGAATTATTTTTGGGCCAAACTTCTGGTTGTAGCAGAAACCGCAGCGTTGTCGGTACTTGCTAATATTCAGTCTGAGAAGATTCATTTAGGTCTCATTTTTCTTCCAAAAAATATTCCAAAGGAAGTGTAGCCATGCTAGATCATCAGCATTCAAAGAAAAAAACCGACGCTGAAAATACGTAAGGAATGTAGAAGAAGCCTTGCCTGTAGGATACTGGGCAGGACGGCAAAACAATGCAGCGTATCGCATTTAAAGGGACACTGAAGTGATTTGTAAACATTGCGGGATTAGGAGCGCAAATTGTAGTCCGGAGTCCCTAGGCGCTGTTTCGACCATTCTGAGCGCGTTTACGCGAATTTATTTAGCAGAAAAATCAATTCGAAAATGCGGTCCTCCTGTCTGCACCCTCGCCCTTTTTTGTGGCGTTTTTGTGTGATGTCAGGAGGAGAGGAGCTGGCAAAATGGCTGCGCTCCTGCATGGCTTGCGAACCTTCGAACATAGTCAGCCCAGTGTTTCGTCTGCCGGCCACCGTGGGGTCGGCGCATTTCATTCGGTCAGTTGAAACTAAGCCACGACACGTTTGTGAGTGGACAAATGTGCCTTTCTTTACTTTGTTATTTTGTACACTGTATCAAGCTCCAAGTCAAGGTCGCTTCACACAAACGCTGCAAAAGCTCGCATGCGACGCTTTGCTGACAGGTACGCAAGTAGGAAAATCTAAGGCCTTGAAGGCGGAAGGAGTCAGCGAAGTCAATATAGGTACTAAGAAAATAAAATAAACTGATACTTTTACCGTACAGGGTAAAACTAGGGTGCAGGGAGCACCTTTGTTTTCCGCTGGGCGAACAAGCAAAGCGGTCAGCAGCACGAATACGCATCTGCGAACGCTTTTCCGACTAAGAAATTCAATTGCTAGACGTGAGATACTGTGGAAACTTAAGGGACGCTTACTGCACTAGCGCAATACAACAAATAGTAACCTAAGCTTCTTGAAATGCTAAAACTAAATAAAAGTATAAACTGGTTATACATCATGTACATTATATTTGCAAGGTCAGCAGAGGCTGCAAAAACTTTCGTTTTTAAGTTACACACATCAACGTTGCCTGTTAAAACATGGCTCGAGAGTTAAGTTGTATATGTGCCTTGGTCTGGTAACTGTCGCTTGTGTAACCAGGCGGACACAATTGATCACTGCTTTGTTTTATGTCGGGATGCTGTGTTTTTTTTTTTTTTTGATGTTCCGCAGCGGACCCTTAAAAAGGACATAGACATCACCCCTTACAGTATACGATTCCTGCCAGTGATGAACAACTGCTCCGCGCCATATGACCTTTCGTGCTGATAGGATTGTTTAGCCTATGGAAATGTCGCATGATTGACCGCCATGCCGAGGAACCTCGTGGAACTAAGTATATTTTTCGCGAACAATGTACGCTGTGTAGTGTCTATGCGGCGCAATCGCAGCCGCCGGAGTGGTTGCATCTTCTTGAAGCGTGTGTGTGCCTGCCTCAATTTTAAAATGTATTAGTGAATGTATCGTTATTGTAGTTACGGTGGGACTTTAAACTATTAGGGCTAGTTTCCAATGCAATAATAATAAAAAAAAGCTCGCCCCATGGCCGAGTGGTCTAGAGCGCTGGGGATTATTGCAGCAAGTGTTTTGCAAGTCACGAGTTCAAATCATCAAGGGTACATTGCTTTTTTTATAAGTTGACTTTTTAGTTTTCGACCGATGTTTTCATTTCTGAGTTCACCTTTTTTGGGCCTAACGTTCACTGCTTCACGAGCGAGTTCGCGGAACGACCGCATAGTTCGCAGAACGCGCGCAGGCTGACGCTGACGCGCTAGCGAGTTCTCTTTGGCGTGCTGTTGCCTTAAGCACCGACGCCTTGCGGGCAGTGGGCACAGGCCAGAATGAAGAGACCCGTGGCCTGATGCGAACAAACTTTTTACGATACGGGCATGAGTGAGGCAAGCTCCAAATATGGAGGAAAAGCGCATGGCATTTGAGCGTCTGCGGGGAGGCGGAGGGCGTTCATCCACTGCGTAGGCCTCGGCTAGTGATTGCTACGATTTGAAGCCGTCCTGGGAGGCTTATCTAAATGCATTTTACAGCCGACATCATGTCAGAGCGCGGTACAAAGGTTACTGAGATATCGAGTTTGTCCACCCAACAATGCCGTTGGATGTCAAGAATGTTGTTTTACAGAAACGAAACCGAAACTTGTTTGAAAGCTAGCCTTGGACATCGTGCAATCACGGTGCGTCTTCTCCCGTCGTCACAGCCTTTAGTTGGTGCAGCCGCCGCAAACCGCGCATGGTAGTTTCTTGTTTCGTGCTTTGTAAATTAATTATCGACTTTTCAACCAGGTAAACGCTGAAAGGTGTGCTAATTTGAGCCGGCCTACGCAGTGCAAGCAAAAATGGGAGCTTGACAAATTCACTTCAGTATCCCTTTAATGAGAGAATTCTTAAATCCTCGGGTACATTTCGAACCATACAGCAAGTTTGACAGCCATGAGATTGTTTTTCCCGTCTATTTTCGCCAGTAAATGTTGCTTCACTCGGACAATATATTCATTCAGACAAATTGTTCAGGCAAAATTAGTACACCTAATTACGAGCAGCCTTGCACTGAAGCGTTGCACTTTTATTTGGCGTTAATTATTTATTCATTTCTATACCCTCAGGTATTGAAATACTCAGTTGAAAAAACTGAACTGGAATATTTATTTTTGTAGTTACCCCAGCCGTTTAAACGTGTTCAGCAAATTGACACTCGTGATTGGTGGGCGTGCCTGTTTTATTGTTCAATAATCCCGAGTGTGAAAGGGTGTTCTTCTGACACTTTATTTGGAAAGATATTCAGATTCAGGCAAGTTTTTAGAGTGTCTATTAAATGTAAATTGTGCCGGTACAACAAAGATAAGGTGTATATTCGCCAAACAGAAATATATTCGTAATATTATTGATAGTTTTATTGTACCAGCAATGTTTATCTTATTGCGAAGAAGTTTCAACAATAATGCACGGTATTTCTCAAGTTTCCTTACCTTAAAAGGTGTTTTTTTGTATTTATAAATAGAAACCCAGCCGGTTTCATAGTGCTTCCTCGGCATTCTGACTGTGCGATTTTCCGGAGAAAGCCTTACAACTCTAATGTATTCTAAGATGGGACCAACGAATGGATCCACTGAAGGTCACAAGATTTTGCCCAGGTGCCATAAGACGGTGGCGGTGGCCGAAAAATGCCATTCCAGGGGATACCACACAATCTTGTAGCGATAATACCCCACCGGAGGTGATGTTTTCTTTCTTGTTTCAGCTATTTATACTGCGTAAAACATGTGATAAAGGTGTAATTTATATGTATACACTCCGTAAAACTAGAGATAGAGGTGACCTTTATCATGTATAAAAATTGTAAAGTACAGCAGAACCCCGACAAACAGAAATCGCTTAAATGGGATTGGCGTTTAAACGGAACAATCGCCTGTATGTTGGTTGGTTTCGTATTCAGATAATGTAAAAAACTTCCTGTAATGGAAAATAAAATTTCCTCATCTCCGTGTAAAGAGAACAGGAAATGGCACTTGTCCGAACCATCGCCATGACCATCACAGTTGTGTAGTTGTTTTTTCAAGGCCAGAGTATTTTAAATTGTCGGAATATATTTTGGATACGGGTTTTCTATTTTATGGAGTGTTTTAAACCGGGGTAATTTTATGAATGCTTGACATATTCACATAAATATTTGCTCATAAAGGCTAGCAGATGGTATATTACCCACCAAAATTTAGGATTATCGATTTTCATTTCTAACATTTGAACAGTACTTCGCAGATGAACCAGTTCATCGAAAACTTCAAAGCGCACAAAAAAACGGGGACAGAGGAGCGGCACACACAAGCGCTTGCTCGCAAATACCGGTTTGTTAAAAAAACAAAAAAAAATTATACCTGAACACAAATCATAGATTAGACAAACAGCGGGCCGATTGGCGCGTGCTCCTTCCCTTGAAGAGTGATAGATGATTTCCTTACACACTTATTATGTCACTTGATAAAGTAGGCCTCGACCAGTTCCTGACAATCTGATCATTATGGCTGTAGAGCACCACTGTCTCATCAAACAAAGGGTGATACCCACAGTTTTTACAATGAGAAGGAAGATTGGTGCCTGTTCAACTTGTCAAAGTGGAGGAATGCTCTTTCACACGAACGTTTAGACAGCGTCCAGTCTGGCCCACAAACAGAGACCTGCATGACACCCTTACGCCGTATCGAGACCGCAACTCCTCCAAACCATGTGCCATTTTATGGACGTACGGGACTACAGAACATTTTCTGTCACGCTGGTCCTTCTCTTCCTCTGAAAATTTTCCGCGTTAACACGCAAACAATGCGACACTAATTCAAGTACGAGAGCTTTGACACAAGCAACAAAATATTCACACTTCCACGTCTTGCAATACACACAGCTGCTATCCTCCTCACTTCTCCGCTTTGTCATTGATTTCGGGACTTGTCTGCTTCCCGGCGGGCCACCGTGCCAATGATGTTTAAACAAGACACCGATGTATTTTTCTGCGCCCCTAACCAGCTGATACATTTGAATGTGCACGGTTTCTACAAGATGCCAAAAACGGATATATTTGAAGCAACTGACGGAACAAGCATTGTATAGGCAGAGCTTTTGAGGTGCCCTAATGCTTTTGATTCTTGCCAGTTTAGAAGACATGTTGTTGTCGAGATACTTCTTTCCGTCTTGGCGGATGCGCGATTATGGGGTTGCACAGGTACTGACAGCTTCCAAGAGCTAATGGGCATGCTTTGCGCAATTCACGCACCAAGAAACTGTAAACCTAAAAGTTGTAGAACAGTGTACGCCGAATGACATTTCATGGCGATTGCGCGTGAGTGCAATGCGCGTGCGCCCGCCGCACAGAAACATGATTGGGAGCTCTTCCGCTGGTACGTCTGCGGGTTGTCGTTATTAGCGTCGTAAGACGAAGAAAACAGAGCGAAGAAACAAAAGAACGTGTGTCAATCTAACCTATATAGGTGTTTCGGAAGCGAAGCCTTATACACCACCTACCATGGATGACTACGGCCAGCTTGTGACTACGGCCAAATATTATACTGAACCTGTAACACGTTCTTTATCATTCCACTTCAGCACGACGTTTCAGCACACACTCAGACTTTGTATATTCGTCGCAGTTAAATTCTTCGTGAAAATTTAGTCAATTCACGTTCCACGAATGGTAGTCGGTTGTTTGTTATAGGTATTGCACACGAGTCCGAAATCTTCGAGGACATAATGGACGAGCATCTGGTTTTGCTTTTTTGCGATGTCGACGTTCGAATCGCCGATGGCCATTATGGGCGTAGCGTAGTCCTCGGTAGTGAAGGCAAGGGCGCCTGCATGAAACGTTTTATGACGGCCTGGGTGTGTTTGGGGCTATGTAGACAGTCTAAATGGCGATTCCATCTCTCGTAGTCACGGCGCACACGTCGCGGCAGTCGACGTCTTGGTCTGACGTTTCCAGCGTGCGCGTCTGGACGTCTTTACTAACATCATCTTTCAGGCACACTGCGACGCCCGACGCCGGACGTGCATCCGTAGTCGGAGCCGCTTTTCCGCTTTACCCGCACTCTTAGTAAAACGCGTACACCGACGAGTCAGTCCAGGTTTCTCACAGCCACAGCATTGGAAATTCGTTAGGAGGAAGTCGTCTGTCAGATCCTCCAAATGCAGGCCCAGTGATTTGACATCCAGACCGGCAAGCGCAATAGCGCGCACACAGGCGCTACACGTGCCTTGGGCGAAGCGGAAGCGGCGCAAGAGGTCGCGTGACGCTATCACGTGACGCTATCTCGTGCAAAAACGCAGTTGTGCTCCGTGAGTACACCATCTGTCCGCACGTCAGCGCGTGCGCTTGTTGCTCAATTTGTAACACAACGGTCTCTCGCCCCGGTTCTATCTTTGGTCCAACTTCTATTCCTGGCGGTGCCCTTATTATATTTTCGTTGTTCGCGGGAATTTTCTTTTGGCGCCGACGGCCGCGACAAAACCGCGCGGTTAGCTTTAAAACAGAGACGCCTATAAAGCGAAACACCGTGGTTTCTTTTCTGCATTTTTGAATCAAAACTCATCTGTACGTGTTGTATCGATATCGCCTGATACGGATATTCCAATCCACGAGACGTCGGATCCATTACATACTACATACTTTACACCATGTGTAACCAAACTTGACAGACAACTGCTGCTCGTCTTCAGTGATCTCTCTTGCTCGGTGGGTGATCGAACGGTATCCTTAGAGACCAGATTATACTCACTGAAAATTTAAATGCAATTCAACGATTTCTACTTCCTGCATGTGGAGTGGCGCTCCGAGCCATAGGATCCCGTCTCACAAAATAATCCTGTATTTAAACAAGGCTCCACTGGAAATACCTAAGGCAAGCCTGTTTTATTATCAACCCCACTCTGTACCAAACCTTTTGTTTTAACGTAATTGTTTTTAAAGTAAAATATATTAAAACGTCCCATTTGCTACTTTTAATAATTGTTTGTGGAGTGACAAGAAACTTAACCCTACAATATAGGGTATTAAGCCTTCGTGTTTAGGGCGTGTTTCAGCGCTGCTTTTCTCTGAGCCTCATACTTGTCTAACTAGCTTGTTAATTATTGTTATTCAATCTGGCGATACTCCTCTGATATTGAAGGCTCCCATAAGATTTATCTTTCCAAGTCCGTTGTACTTGATTTGTTACACCGCAGCTGTTTACCAGGCCGTACGTTGACGAACGCGAAAATCGTTCGTTCGTTCGTCCGCTCACTCGCTAGTACCTTAGTTCGACCGTTCGTGCACTCAATTGCATGGCGCTCACTGCCTCAACAGAGAAACTCTTAACGGTAGAAATGCTTAGGATTGAACTTGGTCCGGTGGCGTGGCGTAGTGTAGGATAGCGCAGCGTGAGGAGCTCTGTAAAACAATTTCACCGTCTTCCCGTAGGGGAACTCTGGGTAGCATGCGAAGTAGCCATGGGGTCGTCTCAAGTTCCCATTAGTTTTCAGTTTGATAGCCGCGTTGCGGGAGGAGAATGAGGTGAGCGGAGTGCGCGCGCGCGTCATTTATACCATGGAGCTAAAGTTCCGCCCCCAGCGGAGTATGCAGCGGCTACCGTCACGTCTCTAACCCTAACCTGCTTCGTATTATCGCGCGCAGACCCTCAGGTGTTGCCATTTGTTGCGCAATCCCGGAGAGGAGAGGAGCTTCGGAGAGGAGAGGAAGAATGCCGGAGAGGAGAGGAGTGTCGGGGAGGAGAGGAATGTCTCGCATACTACTCAGGGTTCCCCTACGGGAAACTGACGACGGTGGTTGAACGCGAAGCTATCTCGTAATGGATTCATTGGTTGGCAAACCCCTAGGGGCATCCTGCCACAATCATCATCAGCGGTGCCTGGCCAGGCATGCGCCATGGGGGTGTGGTATTCAGGGTTCCCCAACGGGGAGATGACGACGGTGGTTGAACGCGAAGCTATCTTGCGATGTATTGGTATCTTGCGATGGAAAGCGATGGAAGCTATCTTGCGATGGAAAGCCTATCGTAGTAACCCATGAAATAACCGTTGGAGGATGTATTCGTTTTCTCGATCTTCACTTTTCTTTTATTCATGAGCACATTTGTTGGAAATACGAACCTCGAGGCAAGAAGTCGCTTCTTGCGTATGACTCTGCGCATTCGAAACTTGTAAAAAGAGGGATTGCGAATCTGTGCCTGAAAAATTCACTTGTTAAGTCATGCTTTCATATGATGCGCTTTAGCTTTATGGATCAGGTTAATCGCCTAATAATGCAGGTTATCCTACATATCTATTAACGTCCGTTTCCGAAGGTTTGCTGAAGAAAATGAAGACTAGGCAAAAAAATGATCGGAAGAACAAAAAGAAAGGGAAGGTTGCAGTATTGCCGTACATACATACGGTGTCGCATAATCTAAAAAGAATTGCCAAGCGTGCCGATGTAAGTGTTGTTTTTTCAGCTCTAGATAAACTTTCCAGACTATGTAGACACGTCCACAGTGATACCCCAAGTTGTGAGGTTTGTAGGAAGAAGCACCAACAACAGTTCATGCCATGTGCCACAAACGTAGTATACAGCATACCTTTAGTGTGTGGCAGGGAATATATCGGCCAAACGGGAAGATGCGTTAATGATAGGCTAAAGGAACATAGTTACAACGTAGAAAAAAGCAAAAGCGGCCATCTAGGAGTACATTGTAGGGACTCTCCTAGGTGCGAGCCTATCTTCAGCAGTACCGCAATATTGTGTAGAAATAAGCATAAGCTGACAAGGGAAATTATTGAGGATCATAAGATAGCAAAAAGAGAAGAAAAGTGTGTAAGCGTCCCTTCTGTCGCGCTATCATCAAAAGAAATCAACTATCTAGACGGTTTGTAAGCACGTGGTGGCAGTGAAGTGGTGGCGGAATTTGTTATATTTTATTTTCACATGTTTTGTGTCTATTTCTTTGTTGCCTTGATTTCTGCTGTATTTATATGCCAGACGTCACAGCCATAAACTTCAGTTGTTAGTCAGCGCCTGTGGGTCGTGCCCCTTCTTTCGTGCTCGTTTCTTGGTTCCGCTGTGAAATCAAGATCTCCTGTTTGTCAACTTCTCGAGTGCTTGCACAGGCAGCTTCTAAGGGCGATGGACCGATTAATGGTAGAATAGGTTTGGTCATTCCCCTCTTTCGGGAACGCTACTTCTATGGCCTCACTCCAACACTTTGGAGTGTGCACAGAAAGCCATATTTTGTTGTAGAAGTGTAGTAGTGTTTCAAGTGTGTCTGTATGTAGGTGTTGTAACATTGTGCATGTAATGTCATGTGGGCCTGAAGCTGAGTGTTTACACGTGTCAGAGCAGCCTCCGGGCATGTAGGGAAAATAGTGAGTTGCGAAAATAGGGAAGTCTGTGATTTGTTTTTGTCTTGTAGCGACTTCTTTTCACTGAAGTTTTTATGCTTCATAAAAGAGTTCGTGTACTGTGCTGAACTGGGCACGTGTTGCAAGTGTTGTGCAATTGTGTTAGCCTGGTCTTTTACTGTGTCTGCTGTAGTCCTAACGAGGAGCAGGCTCTGTATCTGATGTCTTTTCAGCTTCCGTAAACGTATCCAGACTCTCTCGTTGTGGGTGCATGAGTTCGTGGATGTCAAGAAGGTGCGCCCAATTTCTTGTTTTGCCCCACATCGCACACGTTTTCCCAAACTCCTTTGCCCGCTGGAACAAAAGGAGATTATCCGACGTGGGGTACCGTCGAAGGATACCCCACGCCTTGTTCTTGGCCTCTCGCGCCCGCCGACAGTCCTCATTCCACCACGGCCTCCTCTGGTTGCGCGGGGCACCAGAGGAGTCGGGCGTAGACTTCTAGGCGGCATTGAGGATGTGCGCCGTGAGGAGTTGGGCAGCTTCTTCTGCGTGTAGGTGTCCAATGGATGTGTATTGTAGTATGGATCCCTCTGTAAATGTATTCCAGTTTGCTCTAGCTTCATTGTACCTGTTCCCTGGAAGATGGACTGCTTGGGCATTTACCTATTTATGTTAGTGAGGTGCGGAAGTGTGGTCACTACCATTTGGGTCCGTGCCCACACCCAACTAATGACATGGAAAGAGAATTGCGGAAACAATAGCCAAGTCAAGGTTTGAGTATGTATTGTGCCCTAAGTTATGGTATCTGGACTGTTTTTTGTTTAACAGGCATGCTCCCGAAGTTGTTAGGAACTTCTCTGTCAGACGACCTTGGGTATCCGTGCGAGAAAAGCCCCAAAGAGAAATGTGCGCATTAAGGTTGCCTATGCATTGACGGTTCGGTAACTGATCTACCACACCCTCGAAATATGAGCTCGAGACCTGGAAATCAGGAGGGATGTAAAAAGAGCGTAGAGTTATAAGCCTACTAAAGATTATAGTTCAAATGGCCACAGACTCTAGAATGGTCTGTAGTTGGGCAGTGTGGCACGCGAAGAATTTTTGGCCAATGATGGCAGCACCAGCTGAGGATTTGCAACCACCATATTTGCCCTTCCTAAATACTATGCAACTATTCAAGAAATTTTTGTGCGCCTGGAGTTTAAATGGGTTTCTTGAGGACACATCACACTTGGTGATGGCAATTCAATAGCTCATAGGTATCATCATGTTCAGGAAGGCCTCTGTAGTTACATTGCACAATATCTTCTCTTCCCAGTATTTAAGTTTAGGGTGACTGAAATATGTGCGTGTTTAGTGTCGACTTTCGGGGCTTGCATTCTTGGAAGGGTTTTTTCACCTTCTCTACTGACCCTGACGTCGCAGTCCGTTCCTTCCGCAGAAATGCAAGCAGGAATGGCTCCACGTCCACGTCGTGATCTAAAGGCAAGGGGGAGCCAAGCGGACTGTCCCCCTAGACTTGGTAACCGTTCAGGCTTTCTTTGCGTGCACTCCCAGTGCCGAGAGCGTTGGGAGCACCATAGATTGCGCAGGCAGTGAGGGGGAGGAGGGGGTCATTACGGCTACCTCTGTCTCCATCTCCTCCGTGCCCTTGCGTATGCTTTGGGCCGGTGAGAGAAAACCGTGGATGCAGCGGCATCCCCAACCGACATGGTTGCAACCACAGTCGCCGCTGGCCCAGCGAGCGGTGCGGAGGCGGCTTTGGCTGCCTGAGGCAACCCGCGATGGGGGGGGAGCGGGGGTGGCGGCGGGCCGGGATTAAGACCGACTCGCGGTACTGGGTCCCCGCCGAAACCAGACGCCGTTCCGCCGCCCGGTGAGCTGCATCGGCATACCTCCCTAGAGTGAAAGAGGCGAACCTTTTCCGCACATCTCGGACGGAGATGTCCTCGGCGACTTTCACATTGATTATCTTCTTTTCCTGTTGGAACTTTTCACAGCTGCGGTACCATGTCGCGTGCGGCCCATGAAAATTTGCACAGGTGAAGGTGCTGGAGTCACTGTTTTCGGTGGGGTGGTCGTGTGCGGCGTATTTCACACAGGTCGTTTTGCCGGGGCAAGAAGAGTTAGCGTGTCCTAACCGGTGGCACATGAAGCAGTGGCGCGGGTAAGGTATGTACGCACGTACACCACACCGAACGATACCAGCATTGATGTGCTCATGAAGTTCTGATCTGTTGAATGTCAAGATTAAGTGCTTTGTTGGTGTTTCTACATTGTCACGAGGGATAGTGATTCTCCTGACAGCTGTAACGTCCTGATCTTTCAGGCCTTCCAGAAGGTGGGCTTCTCATTCACCTGGCAGATATGGCTCAGATAGTAAACCCTACGAGCTGTTGAGGCTGCGGTGGGATATGACACTGATGCCCAGATCTGCCATGCGGGTTTTGGTAAGGAGATTTGTGGCTTGCTGCTGCGTGTTGACTTCAACCAACACTTCGCCTGTTTGTAGTTTTTTTGCCTCGAAAGGCTTGCAAATGATTCCTTCAAGGCACTTAGAGACGAGGAATACGCACTGGGAGGAGACGGGGAGGAGACCTACTGATTCAAGGACCAAAAAGCGGGGATAGTTTTCCAGTTTCAGAATGTTGATGGTTTGGCAGGGACGGGAAGGCGACTTCGGTGCGGCCCCTGTGCAGGTACCGATCGAGTTTTGAGGGGGTTTTGATTTATCCATATAGCATATGAAAAAACATGGGACGGGGGTACTTTCTTCGCTTGGGTTACCCTGATACCGAGAGAGGTGCCGGAGCTCCATGCCTGGTAGACAGACAGGGAGCCCATCCACCGGAGCTTTACCGGGGCTCCTACAAGCACCGTTTGTGGTTTCTAACCCTCCACCTTTAAACAGATCGCCCCGGTAGGTTACAATATATGTATGGGGGCTCGGGGTCCGCGGTGTCGTAAATACCGTCACCAAGATTAGTCCAGGTGCCCCGTGCGGGGAGTTGCCCCACATTATTGACATCCCATAAACTCATACACGGGCACACACAAAGTCCGGACACGTATACGTAAGCTCCAAGGACAACAGACACAGAGCCTGCCCCTGGTTAGCACAACCGGGGACACAGTCGAAGACCAGACTATCGCACTTGCACTATACTTCGAACACGTGTCCAGTTCAGCACACTACACAAACACTTTCGTGAAATACAAAACATCTGCAGAAAAGAAGTCCGTGCGTGATAGCAACCACTCACACTTTTGCTACAATTCCCTTTTTCAATTCATGAGATGAAGGCTGCTCTGGCCACATGTATGCCTTCAGCTCCAGGTGCAAAAAAAATTACATACATGATGATACGACACGTACACTCAGATGCCCTTAAAACACTTCTACATCTACGGAATAAAAGATGGCTTTCGGAGCACATTCGAAATTCTTGGAGGGAGGCCATAGGCTTTCCTGAAGGAAGGGAATGACCCTTCATCTCCTGCCAGTTATAGGCCCACTCATCTGACAAGCTGCCTGGGCAAGCTCCTAGAGAAGATGATAAACAGAAACTCGTGTACTTTCTTGGGTACAATGGACTTCTCGAGAGCTGCTAGGCAGGCGTCAGGGGAGGGCGATCCACTAACCATCACCTCGTCGCGCTTGGGTCTTACAAAGGATGGTTTTATTCATAAAAGTTTTGCGCAATGGTGTTTTTGACCTTGAAAAGGCCTATGACACCTCTTGGTACTACGAAATCCTCAATGACTGTGGCCATTTGGTGTCTCAGGGAACACGATCGAAACTCTCGCTAGTTATTTGTCCGAAAGAACATTTCGTGCGAGAGTTGGTAGCGAACTCTCAAAGGTTCATCTGCAAGAAGGCGCCGTTACGCAAGGTGGAGTTCTAAGCTACACTCTGTTCATTGTTCCGATGATCTCGCTTGGGAAGGCATTGCCACCTGATATTTCTTATTCAACGTATGTTCACGACGTCCAGGTGTCGTTTATATCACGCAATATGTCGCTCTGTGAGCGTAAAATCCATGTCAGTGTCACAAAACCTGCCAGCTGAGCAGAGAAGGAGGGTTTTAAACTTGACCCAAAAACAAGAACTTGTGTTGTCTTCTCCAGGAAGCGTGGGATTCATCTGGAACCAGACATTACTCTAAATGGCGTATCGATTTCTCTCAAAAACAAACACACGTTTCCAGAGGTAGCGTTGGATGAAAAACTTACATTCATGCATCCCATTAAACAACTCAAACGTAAATGCCTATAATCAGTCAACATTTTTACAATTCTCTAACATCAACCTTATAGCACTGACAAGCAACTCCTCTTACGTATTTTTACCAGCCTGGTGGGGTCTCCATTGGATAATGGAAGTGTCGTTTATGGGCATGCATCAAAAATGGCTACAAATGCTGGACCCAGTGCTATATCGGGGGCTTCGCCATGCGTGTGGTGCTTTTCGCAGTAGTCCAGCCCAGAGCCTCTACGCGGAGTGTGATAAATGGTCTCTACATCAGCAGATTTACATGGACTTGCTGTATGCCCCGAAAATCATGGCCCTGACTAACTGCCCTTTCAATTCCACCATACATCCTCACTAGTCTTTTTATATCGTCTTTTCATTTCTCTGCCTTTTTCACGTAGGCTGAAAGAGGAAGCTTCAGAGCAGAAGGTCCTTTTTATAGACATACGCAAGACACCTGTCAATTATTTGATGCCACCTTGGAATCTTCAGCCTTTGTCATGCGATGTGTCGTTTACGCAACTCGATAAAAATGCACCAAGGATTAAGATTCTGCAACATTTTTTTTTGTTTTAACAGTACAAGTACCGATGTGAGGAAGTTCAAAGCCGTGCATCAAAGACTGCCACCGCTGTGTCTTGTGCTGTACGCGGAGAGAACTTTCAGGTCTGTAAGACGATGAATGTCCATAACAGTATTTTTGCGGCAGAAGAATACGAAATATATACTGATTTTACTTCACATTATCCTACACCGAAAAATCAATATGTCGTGTGCACGAAATTTCTTAGTGTATACGTGCTTGGGCTTCTAGGAAGCAACATAAAAACTGTGTAACTATTCTGGCTTTTAAGGCCATTATACCTCAAAAATCTCTAACCTGGGAATAACTATATGGTGGATTCAAGGCCACTCTGTAATCGCTGGTATTTATGATGGTTGGTGTTTTTTATGGCGCAAGGCCAACGAGGGCAAAGACCGCCAGAAAAGAAGTTATATAATGAAGCGAAGTGATTACCACAAAAAGGTAGGTATAAAAACATGTAAACCGAACATAGTAATAATCGCTGGTATTGAGATTGCAGATAAAATGGCTGCCGGTTCTGAACTGCAAGACACCGTTTGGCATAACAACAGTACGCTACAGTGACATCAAGCAACATATAAAACAACACCTTGAAAAACATGGCCAATACACTGGAGTAAACCGACAGACAACAAACTACATATAAAAACCCACACTTGGGACCATACACTACCCGACACACGCCACAGATACACAGGAGTCGCCCTTCTGCGGCTACGGATAGGCAACACACATGCAACGCACTCCTATCTGCTCACGCGATCGTCAAGATGCCTGTGTAGCAGGTACGGAGAGGCCCTATTGGTATTTCACATACTCATTGAATACAAGTCGCTTGAGATAGCACGACAGAAACACTGCCCCCAACTCTACAGGCAACCCATTACACTCCACCTATCGTTTTTTTGGAGTGACGAGGCTATGGTTTTCGGTAAAAGTGCTCTCAAGTATTTTTTAAGTTTTTAAACCTACTTTTCTACCATGCATAGTCAACACTGCCCCTATACACCAGCCACCACCATTGTCTTCAACTGATCTTTCGCTGTTATTTGGTGATTTTAGTGTTTTATACTTTACTCCTCATACATAACCACGGATATGGCGTACTTGCCCCGGTTAGCCTTGCGCCGTAAAATCCAACCATCATCATAACTATTGCAAATTGCGCAATATTGTGACGGGACAATCCCCGTTCGAGCCAAACATGCGGTGGGCGGGGCGCCCCTTACGTAAGCCGACGAGAACGACGATGTTTGGCTGGCCCTGGACTGTCGCTGCTGCTTATCCAGTGCTTCCCACCTTATTCTCACTTATAAGTAGCTGCAAATATATGTGTCTTTGCCACGTAATATCCTTGGTGGAGGTTGCGGAGTTGGAGTCAACACCTCAACCTGTACCCTCGCCCGGGCGTGATCCACTCACCACAGGGCTTCGTAGTGAACGCTCCGTTCCTTGTGTAATCATGCCTACCAAAGGAACTACCGCGTCGCCGACACTCCTCGTCGTCGTGTCTCATCACCGGGAGCCTGACCTGTTTACCGGAAGACGCGACATTGATGTTGACGAGTGGCTCAGTCTCTTTGAGCGTGCCAGCGCTCACAACAGGTGGGACTCTACCATCATGCTGGCGAATGCGATATTCTATCTCAAAGAGGAACGTCCGGCGCGCAAGTGATTTGAGACGCACGAGACCGAAATTGGCAGTTGGGAAGTGTTCAACACGAAGCTGCGAGAGGCATCCGGAAAGCCTATTGGCCGGCAGCTTGCCGCCCGAAAGGAGCTCGCATCGCGCGCCGAGACGTCAACCGAATCTCACGTCGCCTATATCTGGGACGTCTTGGCCCTTTGTTAGAAGGCTGACAGCCCCATGGCGGAGTCCGATAAAGTAGGCCATATACTAAGGGCACTGCGGATGACGCATTCTACCTTCTTATGTGCAAAGACTGTGCAACTGTGGAGTCCATTAACAAGGAATGTCGCCGATTCGTAGATACCACAGGACGCCGTATTGCCCACAACTTAACAAGACTTCCGCACACAGCAGCCACATCTGTGTGGTGGCCGCACACAGCAGCCACCAGCCCGTTCGGCCGTCAGCAGCGATAACGAAAATCGGGCGCAGAGAGCTGGAGGCTATGGCCCCTACTACTGCAGTGCATTACGCCCAGTATCGGAACTTGGTCCACACCGTTTCCGTCATCCGAGCCATAGTGCGCGACGAAACAACACACCTGGGTCTTCACCCTATGTGCGCGATCGGCTCTACGTTCCAACAACAGTTTAGGTCTCTCGGTCCCCACATCGACTATCCTCCTCCGTGTTACCCCCGCCGGAACCCCGCTGAGTGGCGTACCCGGACGATAAACCGATTTGCTTCTGTTGCTCTGGATTCGGCCCCATTGCCCGGTACTGTCGCAATAGCAGGATCCCGTCCTTCAGCAACGGCTACGCCGACAACAATCTTCGAACACCCTTTCGCTATTCAAATGACCGGCCGAACTTCTTCTCTTCCCGCACTGACTCTAACAGTCCAAACAGCAGATGCAACCAATCGCCGTCACCGCAACGCCGAGAGTCCTGATCACCGCAGCCTCGCCGCCTCTCCCCCATGGCCGACTGCTCTCGACCCCCTTCGGAAAACTAAGTCATGCAGCTCAAGGACGTGACGCTGCATCAATTACCTGGCCGGTAAATTATCTAATGACTTTGCCAACTACGCACAATTAAGTTGACCTTCTTGTCGATGGAGTTGTAGTGCACGCTTTTATTGACGTCGGTGCCCAGATTTCCGTCATGAGTTCGAGCCTTGTGCACAGTTCGAGGAATGTGCACAGCTCGCATACGCATCGGACACCAAGAAACAGCTGTTATGTTTACTGTACACGAACACTGTTCTCCTGACCTTATTCTTGGCCATGATTTTCTCTCTGAGCCTGCCGTTCTCATTGATTGTTCCACTGAACTCCTCCGCCTCCAATTTCCTCTCCCTCTTTCATCCGACGCACCCCAGCTGCGCTATTGCAGCACCGAGTCCGTTCGTTTGCCACCAAACGCTGTTAGCTACATCTCTTTATTCCCGTCCTGCCCTTTTGCAAACGGCGACTGCGTCGTTTCACCTATTCTGGATGTACTTTTGACACGCAATGTCACTATGCCTCATACCACAGTAACTTGTTGACAACGACACCTGTCTCCCGTTCCTCAACTTGGGGTATTTCCCCCAAGTTTTACCGAAACAAATGACACTTTCAACACTGTGCCCTTTGGAAGCACATGCCGCAACTATCATGTTAGAGCCCGTGAGGCCTTGTTTGGGTCCCACCATGCAGTCATCCTTCCAGGTGACTAAGTCGCAGCGATGACGGCACCCGATCTTTTGCGACTGAACACCGACATTCTTCGCTATCTTTTGACGTCCTGTAAAGACATTTTTAATTTAGGCAGCCATCCACTCAGTTCAAAACACGCTGTGACACACCGCATAATCACTGGTGATGCAGCACCTGTTCGCAGACAGCCATATCGCGTATCTCATGCTGAACGCATCCTGATTCAACAAGAGGTCGAGAAAATGCTTAGCAAGGAATGTATTGACCCGTCTTCTAGTCCGTGGGCCTCTACCGTCGTTATAGTAAAGACGAAAGAAAGCACGTGACGTTTTTGCGTGGATTATCGGCATTTAAAAAGATCATGAGAAAAGATGTCTGTCACCTTCCGCACATTGACGACGCTATCGATTGCCCGCATGGCGCCAGATACCTTTCGTCGATTGACCTCAGGTCTGGTTACTCGCAGATAGCCTTTGATGAGAAAGACCGCGAAAATAATGCATTCTTGACCCCTGATGGCCTCTAACAGTTCTGGGTTATGCCATTTCATTTCTGCAATGCTCCGGCCACATTCGAGAGAATGATGATCTTCCTTTTGCGCGGTTTTAATTGGACCACATGCTTATGTTATGTACACGACGTCATTCTTTTGAACCACATTTCAAACACACCTGCAGCCCCTGCCGGATATCCCTGGATTATTTCGACGCGCTGGTCTCCAACTAAATTTAAAGAAGTGTCGCTTTGGCCACCGCCAGATAAGAATTCTTGGAAACCTTGTCGACGCCTCTGGAGTTCAGCCCGACCCCGAAAAATTTCGAGCCGTCACCAATTTCCCCGTGCTCCGCTCGACTCACGATGTCCGCAGCTTTGTCAGACTTTGCTCCTATTTTCGCCGTTTTATAATAACTTTTGCCATCCTATCTCGTCCTCTCATGGACCTTTTGATGTACGGTGTTACCTTTACGGGGGTTCCCGATCCAGTCCAAGCATTCAGCACTTTGATTTTCCTACTAACTTCATCGCCAATTTTGGGTCACTTCGACGCTTCGGCTCCCACTGAAGTGCATACCGACGCAAGCGGCCACGGGATCGGCGCTCTGTGGGCACAATCGCAAGCCAGACAAAACCGTGTAATTGCGTACGCCAGTGGTTATCTGCCAAAGTCCGAGCGCAGTTATTCAATACAGAGCGCGAGTGTGTTGCTGTTGTCTGGCCCTCGCAAACGTTCGCCCCTACTTGTACGGCAGACATTTTAGTCACCACAGGTGACCATGCGCTGTTCTGGCTTACCAATTTTAAAGACCTGACCAGACAGCTTGGCGCTTGGCATTACGCCTGCAGATATACCGGTTTTCCGTCACCTATACGTCGGGTCGCTTGAATGAAGACGCTGACAGCCTCTTATGTCACAATGTCGACCCCCCTGAGACCACCCCACTTCCTGATGTCGCTTGCGTGTTCGCAATATCTGACTTTCTTCACATCGGTGACGTGCAGCGCCCTGACCCGTCGCTCTGTTTCCTCATTCAACGCGTGACTTCTTCATCACCCGACCCTTTCACGCGCAACTTTACCCTACGAAATGACGTCCTATACCGCCATAACCTCCGTTCTGACGGTGCGGATTTCCTCCTCGTTGTGCCCAGCCACCTGGGGTCGACCAACCTTTACCAGCTACATGACGTGCGCACTTCAGCCCACTTAGGGATTACCAGAACTTATGATCGACTGCGGTGTAGGTTCCTCTGGCCTGGTTTTACCGATGAGGGCGCCGCTACGTTGCCTCGTGTGACAGCTTCCATTGTCGAAAAAGCCTTCCACACTTCCTTCTGGAGAACTTCAACCCCATCGACATTCCCCATGAGCGGTTCTTCCGGGTGGGCCTGGATTTACTTCGTGCATTGCCACTGTGGTCCGCGGGAACCGGTGGGTCACCGTTGCGAGAGATTACACGACGCGGTACGCCATCACCCGCGCCCTTACAACCATCTGCACGCCTGACGTCATTCTGCAATACGACGCTCCCCGCCAGCCTCTAACTGACTGTAGAAAAATCTTTTGTCCAAAGTTATCGACGATATCCTCCGCTCTGGCTCGACGAAACAAAAGCTTGTCACGGCCTATTCCCCGCAATCTAATGGCCTCACCAAACGCTTGAACTGCACACTGACCGACATGCAGACTATGTACGTGTCTTCTCCCCACCGAGACAGGAACCTTGCACAACCACTCGTCACTTTCGCGTACAACACCTCTCGCCATGACTCGTCCGGTTTCTCCCCATTTTAAATACTTTTTCGCCGTGAACCGGCTTTGCCTTTGTACTGGCTCCTTCCTGCGTGCTCCACTGAATATGCTCTCGGTGCTATTACACGCGCCCATCAAGCTCGTAAACTTGCTCGCGACCACCTTGTTGCTTCGCAAGTCTCACAAAAGACACGGTACGACGAACGCCACCGCACGGTACACTTCACTCCGGGCTCTCTCGTCCTGCTCCGGTCCCCTGCACGTCGTGCTGGCCTCTCCGAAAAACTGCGCCTGTCCTATTCTGGGTAATACAAAGTGTTGCGTCGCGTCACAGATGTGATATATGAGTTTTCTTCTACCGTCTCTACTGGGGTCTCGTCCTCTACTGTCCCTCCTGCCAGTATTATCCACGTCGCCCAGCTCAAGCCATGTCAGCCCCCGCCGACCGGTTCTCCTTACACAGCACCGAGACGGCGCCTCTTCCGCGGGGGGTCATGTGACGGGGCAATCCCTGTTCGAACCAAACATGCGGTTGGCGCTGCGCTCATGATGGAAGATGACGAGAACGGCGACGCTTGGCCCCCACCTCACGCTGCAGCTTAATCTAGCGTTTCCCAGCTTATTCTCGCTTATAAATAGCTGCAAATATACGTGTCTTTGCCGCGTAACAATATTTCTTTTCTTAATATTTATGGACATCTTTCCGCTTTGATATTTAGCGTATACATAAAAATTCCCCGCATTTCCCCGAGGGGAAGAATGTGAAAGTGCGAATGCACGAGTTGAATTTGCGCGGTTCGGTAATGTTCGCGAAAGAGAGATCACAGACACACACACAACTACAAAGAAAGAAAGATGCATTTATTCACAGACACCTATATGTGTTGTCGTTGTACTTGATTGCCAGAGCGGATCTCAGCTTTGAAATTTCGTGTCAGTACTCCTTTAAGCAGGTGCATTAGCCCTTCTCACGCCCGATTCTTGGCGAATCCCCCACGTGGGTATGTGCCATGTCAGCGGCCAGGCAGCGCGTGCCCATCTCCCCCCGTTGCCAAGGAAGACGAGGAGATTCCTGGCCAGTCCCCCACGTGGGTATGTGCCATGTCAGCCGCCAGGCTGCGCGCGCCCATCTCCGTGTGCGCGGACATCGCCGGTGGACGCAGGTTCACTTAAAAAACTTTTTTAACAGTGAGCCACCTTCAAGGCAATCACGACTATGCATATTGGCCTGATTAACACTGGTACCACGGAATCCTCTGCCGATATTTTAAACTCGTTTAAAAGCGGCCATAATATTTGTGTACTGTTCTCCAACATTAGGAAGTCATTTCAAGAGCTTTCATACAGCATAAAAACATCGTGCGGGCTAGTAAAAAAACCCCAAGTTCATGAGGAAGTGGGGTACCCCTTTTCAATTCTTTCCGCAACAGGTGTTGGAAAGCATGACCCGAATTTTTTTCTTTGAAATAGTGCCACCGCACAAATGGAAGACCGGAAAGACACACGAGCGTTGGAAAAGGAAATGTGCCACCGCAAATGAAAAAGTTTCTGTTCACTGCGCTACAAACTTAGTACACTAAATCACACTGTCCCATAGTGCCTAGTACATAGGTCAGACCGGCTGGTGAGCAAACACGAGGGTAAGGGAACATTACGTCAAGCCTAAAAAAATGGCATGCTCACTTGCCTGCGCACGAACGATTGTGCGAGTACCAGTGCTATCCACCTCTGACATGGACCAAGATGTATTTTCACATGACTACCGTATGATACGCGATATTGTGGCCGCATGCCTTATCAGCATGATGGAGTCTGAATATGTGAACCAGGATAAAATTAACTTGGTTGAAAGGAATATTCTGTTCGGGAATGGAACCAGGTCATGAGTTAGTTTCGCCTACTTGTTCCTTGATTGATGATGAGGCGGAACGCGCCGATGCTACACACGGGGTGATGCGCGCAGCAGTAAGGCGCTTCAAAATAATTTTGACCACCTGGGGATCTTTAACGTTCGCCTAAATATTGAACACATGCGCGTTTTTGCTTGTCGCCTTCATCAGAAAAATGTCCGCTGCTACCCGGAATTCAACCCGCGTCCTTGTGCTCAGCAACACAATGCGTTAGCCCCTGAGTCACCGTCGTAGGTTTGCTCGTTCCAGCACAAGGTATGTCACGTGGTTTCGAACTACCTATAGGTGTTTCTACCTTAAGAACAACAGTCGATAGGTGTGCTGGCGCGTTTTGTATTGTTCTCGTCGATGTGTGGTTGCGCAATATAATGTTATAAATTTCACCAACTTGCAAAAGTCACTGCTTTACTTGGATTATGAGCTCAGCTCTCAAGCACCCGCTCCAGTGGTTTAGCCGGGTCCCACGCCGTCGGCCTGCTTGTACCCCAGCAAACGAAAACGACACTGCAAAAAATACGCCCCCCTCCCCTCGCCGGAACTCTGGTGTGATGAGACGCTGAGGGGAGTTCAAGCGCAAGCGGAGAGCAACCGTCGACCGAAAGGCCGCCGGAGAGCGGCACATCGGTTATATGCGCAGCGCTGCCTAAGGAGAGGAGACCGCGGAGAGAGTACTTCACATGCGCAGCACCGCGCGCAGCGCCGCCCACCGGCGGAGTGAGAGCGCGCTGAGCCGCACACCCGCAGATGTTGAGAGATAGTGTTCGCTCTCACCTGGGCACGCGCCGGCGCTAGTGCGTCTACCGCGGCTATAACACAACACAATGCACTTTAATCCAATTCAATCCAAATTCAATCCAATCCAATCCTATCCTATCCAATCCAATCCAAACCAAACCAAACCAATCCAATCCAATCCAAGCCAAGCCCAACCAAGCCAATCCAAGCCAATCGAATTCAATCCAATGCCCCTCGCGAGAGAGTGTTCTCTATCGTAGAGGAAAGGGGTGACCGGAGGAGAGTGCGGACGCCGACGACGGACGCACGCAGGAAGGACAGGGCCGCCGACAAGAGATGCTCTCAGCGTCGCATCTAAAAAGAGGAGCGTCTTTGGAAGGGCGAGACAGCGGAACCTAGCCGTACTGATGTGCTAGCTGGGGGCTACGGCACCACCCGACACAAGCGCAGACACCGAAGCAATTAAGGATGTGGCTTAGTGATTCCCATTCAAACCGATATAAAATAGTTAGTTTGGTAAGTTTAAGAATTGCGAGAAAGATTAGAGAACTTTTAAAATCGCTATTTATTAGAACCAGTTCTTTTGTAAAACCTGCTAAAACACAACCGAATTGCTATTCGCCAATTTGGGAAACGTAATCCCATTCGTGGCAAGCAGTTTGTTTCACTGGCGTCCTCCAGCTTTGCAGATGTCTGTATGTGGTCTCTATATTTGGTTTTTCATTTTCACGCCTTTAAAAACCAATCGTTAACGTATCTTTGCCCAACGACCATAAAATTCCGTCGTATCAGGGTTACACAGGAGGTGCTGTCGAAGAAATTATTCAAGCCGTGCGCAGGAAGTGCGCAAGAGGCGAAGCTGCTCAAATAAAACTCATTGATGATATAGAGTGACCATTTGTATTGGTTTGTGGGACTATGTTAGCCTGCCTATAATAAACTGCTTCCTGTGCTGTTGCCTAGCACCCCAGTATTGTGATGCAAGCGTGGCACAGGCTAGTATTGACGAAGCTGGGTAACAAAATTTTAATTCGCAGTACTTTTGCACTGCAGCTGTGGTTTGACCGTGCCACTGGCCTCGTAACTGAGTAGCGAAGGGTACACTCAAGACGGAAAGAAAAAAGTGGCAGTGCAACGCCGGGTGATTAACCGGAGGCGCTCGCCTTCATTTAGTTAGGAACGCTCGTTGAGTTGGTTTTTACGATAGTAAGCGAAAAAGACATCCCCCTCGCGAGGGGCACGATCAAATGCACAGCATTTCCGAGGGGGTGCGCCGGCAAGTCGTATCTCTCGATCGCGGGACCCGTGTCGCCATCTTTCGGAGGCGCGGGACAACTTGTGGCGCTTTCGAAACAAACCAGAAATGAGTGAAGGATATAAGGCGCGTTCGGTGCATCGAAATCTGTGTCGGTTTCGTGGCTCAGTCGGCAGTGCGCCGGGCACCTTGCGTTCCTCCCGCGGCGTCATGGGTTCAAAACCGGGCGCCGGATACTGTTACTTCTTTTATAGTGTAGTGGCCTGGCTGCGGACTACGACAAGGCGCGCCTGCGGACTACGACAAGGCACGCCAACGCCGCGTGACATTGTGACTTACTAAAATGATATGCATTTAAAAACCCGAGATATACCGAGCAGGAACGATAAGGAGAAAGTACGTCGTAAGCGGGAAGGGGAGACCGGTACTCCGAGGTCACGTGTTTCTTGCTTGGAGGCGGTGATGCGCTGCCCGAGAATGCCAGAGCAGCGCGCGCCGTAGTACTATTTTCCCTAGAAATATTTGCTAGTCTGCCGTCCGCCGGCCGCGAACGGGGCTCCTCCGTGATGCATGCAGCGGCGGCGCTGCAGCAATCGGAGCGCGGTCGGCACGCCGCACTGGGCAGCGCGTGGACGAAACTCTCCCGTGATGCTGCTGCCATCGTAGTTCTGCGTAGGGAGAGAGAGAGAGAGAACGATGTTTAATGAACACTGGCGATGTCAGCCGAGTTAAGATGCCTGGCCTGCTACGCCAGATGAATGCGATGACGATTATAATGATGGAGAGGAATACATATGATTTTAACTAATTACAAAGTCTGATCAAGACCTCTGCCTGTTAGGTATGCCAACAAGGCCTTCATTGCACGAGCGGCACGTTTGGAAGAATTCCAAGAACATAATAAGTTCTTCAGCTCTAGTTTTGCGGAGAGCGGCCGGCCCAGGGACACTGCGAGAGACACTCTTTGTGTAGTAAAGCGCACAGAGTCACATATTAGGTGTTGGAGGTCTTCACGCACACCACACTGTGGACACAGAGGCGAGGAGGACTGTTTGATTTTGTAGCACTGATATCGCGTGTAGGCGACGTTCCACCGCATGCGGTGCAGTACTGCTTCATCGTGCTTGGATAGACCAGGTGGCATCTTAAAATTACAATGCGAGTCGATAGAGTAGCGGGCCGCGTAATGGCGGAATGCATCTGCCCAAAGCGATCGCTGCATGCTCCTTGCCACACTGGATGCAACAGCTGAAGCATCTTTGCGAGAAAATGTTACCGTATTTTTGATTCGCGTTGGTTATGCACTGTGGATGCTGCGACGTCCGCCTTCACATTTCCAGTTATCCCACAATGGGCAGGGAGCCACTGAAGTGCTATTTGATGGTGCGTAGGGAGCCGCTCCATATGTCTAGGTGAATTCAGCCCATATTAACTGCACGATTTCGAACCTTATTCGTTTCTGTCGACAAACCTGATTAGCCAAATAGTAAATGGTTTCTACGAATACGCAGAGTTTTCACGGAAGAAAGAAGTAAAATAGGAGTATGTTTTCGTGTGCTATGAATGATGTAATCTTTTAAAAACCCAGGAAAAATTTCGCGACGCTCTTTCCTCTTCCGAGCAACCCATTTCGACACATACTCGGGGGCTTCGGGAACACTGTCGGTACGGCCACTTTTTCCAGCTGGGGAACATCACACATTATTTAAACGTTACCTAGCAAAGACCTGGTCTTTGCGAATACCCCCGCAGTTTTAACTGCCATGGATACGTCAACTCGTAAAAATATGTGGGTGATGTGTAGGCATTGCGGTTCCTTGTATGGCTGTTTGACTCTTGGGCGCTTTGGGCACTTTGTATATGGCTCTGTGGAGTACGTGCTGTGCGAGGCCACTGTCCAGTTACCGGAATTTTGTCCGACGGCTACACCGTTGAGATAGCTGGGGAAGGCGCAGCTGATCATGTCGATGACGGCGAGCCTGATGGAGTATCTACAATGGCAGAAAGAAGAAAAACACATGCTTTGCCTGCTTCTCATCAAGGTAGAATATATTGTTGTCGACCAACAATTGCGGCATTGAGAAGCTCCAGAACGCTTTTTTGGGACCAGATCCGAGCGCAAAACATCGTGCAGGCCTCTCTTGCGCGACACGTAGTAAAAAATCATTTTTCCTGTAAATTATGGATCGCCGCCAGGGGGCCGACACGGGTGCTTGTGCCCCACTTCGACTCCCGTTTTTGTCGCTCCAATCGCGATCTTTCAGCCTGCCGGACCACGTTTGTGCCCCTATCGTCTCCGTGACTACCTCTGGCGTCTCTGGATATCATCGTTTGCCACCTACGATCGTCGGGCCCCCCTTCAGGACCATCGAAACCTACCGACCACGCCGGGGCCGCCGCTAGGCCTACATTACAGGCCAAGTACGAGCGGCCGCCTCCCCGAGCTGCCGCAGCCGCACGCGCACGTGCACCTGCCATCTACCATGCCCCCTTCGCCGTCCCGCAGCTGCGCTACGGCGCGTGACAGCACATCGGCACCGACGCAAGACCAAGACACATCGTCACCGACGCAAGACCAAGACAACACACCATCGCCGGCGCAAGACCTTGTCAATAAAAACAGCGCAGACGGCAACATGGATTTCGACGAAAGGAAGAACTGCTCCGACACCTAACCCATGGCGTCAGGTCATAAACCCCCGCAGGAACAAGACCGTTGCTGAAAAACCAGGTACGCCCCACAAACGCTACAACGACTGCCGTCCCCGCACGAAAAATACCGCCTCCTCGCTTTCCGCCAAACCACTTCATAACTGTCATCCGACTCATGACGGCCTTCGTGTCGGAGACTGGCCTGCTCATGACCTGGTATGCAGCCTCGACGCGGCAAGCGAGATCCCCGGCCCCCTCTTCCGTGCGACTGTCACACTGCAAGTACAGCCAGCCCAAAACCTCCTCGTAGCTGCCACCCCTGACCCAGATATCGCTGATCGACCCTCCCAACTCACCGCATTAACCCTCCGAAGCACTACCTATGCAGTATCTGCCTATATGAAGCCCCCTCCGGGCACTGCTCGTGGAGTGATTCACGGCATTCTCGAGGGCATCACGCAGGACCGACTCATTGAGCTCACCGCCGCTAACCGACCGTACTTGATCCACGCCCGCCTCATGGGTCGCGCGAGATCAGCTCTACTGACCTCAACGGACTCCG